>JAKTTT010000077.1:0-89854 GCA_030581615.1 Alloascoidea africana | reverse complement strand
CAAAGACTGCACCACTGAGTCATTCGGATAGTACACCTGCAAACTGGACAGCATTCAAGATCTATCGGATACCATCAATGAGTACTTTCCGTTGGAAGATCAGGGAAATCGACGTGACTCGAGAATCACGCCTGTAACGGGATCCGATAGCTTACACCCTGCACATGCTATCTAAATAGGGAGAGTGTAAGCTATCGGATCCCGTTACAGGCGTGATTCTCGAGTCACGTCGATTTCCCTGATCGTCCAACGGAAAGTACTCATTGATGGTATCCGATAGATCTTGAATGCTGTCCATAGCTTCTTTAGCTAGTTCCACTTCGTTCTCGATCTTCTCCAGTCGTGTAGTTGTCTCCACACGAAGTTGACTAATTTCCTTACAGATTTTCTTGTACATGCTGTCAAGGGAAGTCTGTAGGTTATCGATTTGCGCGCTATTGGATTCTGATGGTGCGCTCATTGTGGGAGGTTGAGGAACAGGATGTCTTGGTATCCTAGCCATGTGTCTTGCTTGTAAAGTTCAAGATCTTGATAGAACTACAATGTGGAAGTCTGTAACTGTTGGTGTAGGACAGTTGAAGATCAGACTAGAAGATCCGTGGATCCGACGGTGTGGGTCTAAGTGAAATGTAGTTTATCAATCAAAAGTAAAAGTTAATTAAAAGAGAGTAAATATGTACTAAAGTATTTATATAAAAGCCCGATTACGGGTAAGTGCTCGTTGTTCAGCCACCATCATGACAGAAAGCAGAAAAAGGTTTTAAGGTTCTTGGCACTCTTGCAGTAGTGACACTGATAAGATTCTTAGTGTCTACTTTAAACAGTGTCCTACAGAACTATAACTTCAATTTCATACGCCAGTGTGAAATACATTGCAGATGCATTTGTCAAGGCAAGAAAATTTACGGATACATTGAACAATCGATTGTATGCTTTACTGGATATATCAAAGCCAGTGAAAAACTGTTGATCTCAGCATTATGTTTGAAACGGTCTTGATCCTAGTCAAGATTCGAAAATTCTAACATTGAGCGCTAGGCAATTAACAGCATTTATGGCTCAAACATTATGAATATATTATCAAAAACCACCAATTATGATGTTCTTATGCTTGAACAATGTCAACTCTTGCTCGCTTCCAAACGTCATGTAAATACAGGTCACTATCATCTTCGCTAGCCTTTGTTAAATCTTGTGTATTAGGAGGAATCACAGATATTGTGGCATAAGTAGACATCTGAACGTTTTTCATCACACAACCCGGGTTCACTACAATGACGTTTTTCACGACTTTGATGGAGTGCCTCAGTTTTCCAGAAGGCATGATCAGAATATCGGGGATAACGTCGTTGAATTCGGAAAGTCCTAGAAATGGAACATCAAGACTTGCGTCATTAGAGCCTGGGAATACAGGATAGTACCGCCTTTGCATCATAACATGGTCTGCAGCCCTCTCGTATTTGCTTTTGGCAGCCCATTCTCCTTGATTTGTATCTTTCAGATCAAAAAGAACGTCATTTGTCGAAACGCCAATCATGACTTCATTCAGTGAGAATGTGCACGGGTTCGGGAAGCACTTGACATTTTTCGGCAGCTCAAGAGTTTTCCTCTCCAGCGAGTCCTGGGGATAGGCGCTATGCTTTGAGTTTGTATCATGAACATGGGGAACCATGATGACCTGTATTCGTGGGTCAAGTTGCCGTAACTGGGTCGAGACACAATGTCTAAATACATCATCCAAGGTGTTGATTTCTCTTTGCTCTGATGATGGCGACAGAATCGAAGTAACACCTGTGGCTATCAGCTTGTGGCCAATGTCTATAAAAGGACCCAACATTATAACTACATGTGGCCGCACTTGCGTATTCAGCTCTTGCACCAAGTTCCTCAACCCTTCAAATTCAAGATTATCCGAAGAAGTGTATGGTCCATTTGCAACCACTATCTTCATGGATGAACCATCTTGTACTGTTTCATAATTAACCAGGTCACTTCCAAGGGAAACTGGCGCAGGAAGATATGGTATCTCCAAAATCTCTGTAACCGAAAAATGTTCACCATTTGCATTCTTTCCCTTCAAGCCGACGATCTGGCCTGGGAAAAAACTATAGTTGCTTACTCTGTCAAGCTTCAGACGTACTCTCAAGCCTAATCCCGATTGACGAGAAGTCTCTAGAGCAACAGACGTTGGCAGTAAAGAGGACTCAAGCGGATACGTTGCAGAGTCCGGGACAATACGGCCCACAGCGATGGTTTCAGCTTGTGACACAGCGGCCGGATTGCCAAAATCTGTATATGAGAGGTTATGGTGGTTTTTCAGGATTTCAATAAAACTGTCAATCTGATCATCCAGAACATCTGCCGCCTCCAAGATTTTTTGTCGCATAGTTCGAAAAGCATACTTTTTCGCGTCAAAATTTGCGGTGATTCTGACCATTGACTGAGCATCATCTTCTGAAGAAATAGGAATGCCCTGTGCATCAGGGATATGAGAGTTAATGCCATTAATTTGTTCCCCGGGTTTGAATTTGGAGGTTTGTTGTCTTTACGCTTCGTTAGTGTATTTGACGAAAAAAGGGAAATAGATATGCTTACGATTTAAACGGTGTGGAGGTATCAGCGATGGGCGATGACTCTCCCAAAAAGTTTCTTGACCTTTTAGATTCGAGCGGTGTTTCTTCGCTCAGTATCGGTCTTTTGATTGTGGAAGGAGTGGAGGGTGGTGCAGCTCGCACAGAAGGACTGATAAAACCCGATGAACTTCTGGGAGTCGATCGAGGTACCAAACCTCTTGGTCTATTTGCTGAATTTAACTTCCTCTGATTAGATTTCTCCAGATCTTGTTGGATGCTCGACTTTAGCTGAACCAGATTTTCAACCGATAGATTTGTTATCTTCATCGTGATACTGTATGCCTCCCACTTCACGTGGAGTTCTTCTACACCAAAGGAGAAAATCTCCATAATCTCTTTCATTTCCTGTAATAATTCATTTTTATCTTCGGTTGATTCTAAAGATGGTCCAAACTGTTTCAGAAGCTGCTCCTCGATAGCCATTTTCTTTCGCGTAGGGGTGGGAAATAACGAGAAAACACGACGCGTCTGGCGATTTGGCGTTTTTCAGTGAGTGCGCTTACCCGGCACAGACGATGTTAAATCTGAGAGCTGCTCCCAGTGTTTTTCGATCATTGAACACGAGATACTGGGAATACCTGTCTGCTGAACCGGGTCTCACACAGTCTTAGTAAGGCTCAATAACCAGGCCCTTTCCTTTCAGCAAAGGGCAAGCCAGTGGGCAGTGGTCATCCATCGCGTGTTTCCAGCTCTGATTAATAATGGGAGTCCACGTGACGCTCCTAAGACTATTTTCTAGAACGACAGGCTTAGCAATGGGCGATGAGCTGGGACTAAAGCACGTTTGGTATATAAAGGCAGCCATATTCCGGTAGAGCAAGACTTTTCCTTCTCATCTTCACAATAGCAATGGCATCTATTCAATCTAGATCTTTTCAAAACATCCAGTACCTCCCGATATCCCGGATCTACCGACCTATTATTCCCGTCTTGGACGAGGACAAGATTTCGCGGATGATCGACACGCTAAAGAAAGCAGACGCCACGAAGGGCAGCAATGAGAACGATGGTTTGCCGCCGATAGATGTTCTGGCCGTCAGGCACCAGGGAGAGACCTACTACTTTGGATTCGGTGGATGCCATCGGTTTCAAGCGTATGAGCGCCTGGGACGAGAAGAAGAGGTGGATCTGGACGAGGTGAAAGTGAAATGCAAGATCTTGCCCATCACCAAAAGGCAGCTGCGGGTCTACATCGGCGAGAGCGTGAATCGGTTTTTCCCCGAGGACGAGGACGAGGAGCGAGCATTGACATAGAGCCAGCAAATATCAGTATGAATACCAATGTAACGATGAATATACGTGTGCTTATCTATTTGATCAAAAATGCCCCATCGGCAACTCTTCCCGGGATGTGGGGAGCGGCTTACCCGGCCCGGCACCAGCCAATGGGAGCGCGCTTAACTCCGGGTAAAAAAATCGAGAGGGCCTGGCGAGGGATCTCCGGGACTCCAGTATAAAATCCCCACAATTTCCATCCAGTCCTTCTCTTTCCCTTTTATCAGTGCCCCGGAATTTGGTCTACAAACAAAACAATCATGTCATTCGCCAGACTCGCTTTCAACAACATCCAACGCAGATCCTTCTCTGTGTCGGCTTCAAACCTCTCCAAGGTCACTGTCCTCGGTGCCAACGGCGGTATTGGCCAGCCTCTTTCCCTCCTCCTCAAGTTGAACCCCAAGGTTACAGACTTGGCTCTTTACGACTTGAGAGGTGCTCCAGGTGTCGCTGCTGATGTCTCCCATATCCCAACCAACTCCACTGTCAAGGGTTACAGCCCAGATGGAGAGGGATTGAAACAGGCCTTGACCGGTGCTGAAGTTGTCTTGATCCCAGCTGGTGTCCCTAGAAAGCCTGGCATGACAAGAGACGATCTCTTCAACACAAATGCCTCCATTGTCCGTGACTTGGGCAAGGCTGTTGCGGATTTCGCTCCAAAAGCCCTCATTTTGATCATCTCAAACCCCGTCAACTCAACCGTCCCAATTGTTGCCGAGGTCCTCAAGTCAAAGGGTGTTTATGACCCCAAGAGACTCTTTGGTGTCACCACTTTGGACGTTCTGAGAGCTTCCAGATTTATCTCCGAGGTCCAGAAGACTGACCCAACCCAGGAGCCAGTCACCGTTGTTGGTGGCCATTCCGGTGTCACAATCGTTCCTTTGATCTCCCAGTCCAACCACAAGAGCATCTCTGGTGAAACTTTGGATGCCCTCACCCACAGAATCCAGTTCGGTGGTGACGAGGTCGTCCAGGCCAAAGATGGCGCTGGATCTGCTACTTTGTCAATGGCACAGGCTGCTGCACGTTTTGCCAACTCCGTCCTTTCCGGATTGAAGGGTGAGAAGGGTATTGTTGAGCCAACCTTTGTCGACTCCCCATTGTTCAAGAGCGAGGGTGTTGAGTTCTTCTCTTCCAAGGTCACATTGGGACCAAATGGTGTTGAGAAAGTCGAGGGCTTGGGTCAACTCTCCGATTACGAGGAGAAGTTGGTTGCTGCTGCCAAGGAGACTTTGGTTAAAAACATTGAGAAGGGTGTTGATTTCGTCAAGGCTAATCCATAGACTAGTTAGAAGGTACAGTATGACTTTTGTGATATAGAGTTTGAAACTAGTAATGTAGATAATGTTTGAAACGATTTTTCGGCTGACTGCTTAGGTACCTTTGCATTGTTGCAGTAGGTACTAACTAGCATCTTTCCTGTATTACAAATTACTATCTCTAATGGGTTCCTGAGCTATCGTCTAATCTAAGAGAGTCCCAACTATGTATGAATGGGAAGAAACAAAACAAAACAAAATTTTGGGAGGGACGACCAGCTCTTTTCATAAATGACATAATCATCCAGATTGAATGTGGTTTATTCAAAAAAAAATGTTATAAACAGACCGAAAAGAAAGAGCTTTGAACACCACCAGATCCATTCCAATTTGCTTTTGACAGAAACGACCATGCATAAATGATAACCAGAATATATTAATGTTACTCAATGATAAAAGCGAGAAAAAATAACGTCATTTTAAAAAACGATAAAAGGATACATGCTGTTTAGATCGTCTTCCAATTTGGAACTCTTTGGAGAATCATCCAGACTGTCATTAAGAGATTTTACACCAACTTTGGGGGCGGTCGAAGGCGTGAGTGTCTTTTTGTTGAATCGAGTTGGCGCTTCAGCAACTTTCTTGAACTCATTCGAAAACTTTGTGCTAGGCTTGATGCCACCATCTGGGGGCACTGAGGAAATACCAAGTTTTGTGATAGTGGCTTCTGAAGATGCAGCTGAGGAACCTGTAAGTGGTGGTGAGCTAACAAGGTCGGAAGAAGAGCTTTCTGGCCTCGCCGATTTCAACTTTGGAATGGACAATGAAGGTATGCTTGATGCCCTAAAATCATTTGCTTGAGGATTCAATTTGTCTGGATAATCAATGGGACTTAAAGGACTATGACAGTTGATAGCCGTATTACTATCACCTGTAGAAACAGAACTGTTGCGAAAAATCCCTTGGTCTTTACTTTTCTGTTCCATGTACATGAATTCTTCAAGCTTTCTAGTCTTCAAAGAGTTGTCCTGCTTGACCTGTTCGATTTCTCTTTGCAAACTTTTCACAACGTTCAATAGTGCATCTCGCTGAGATACAATAGATCTCAGATTGGCCCCACTTTCTGCGTAATTCTCAGCTTCTGAGGCATTGGGACCAGCGTTGTTTCTTTTGTTTTCGTGTTGTTGATATCCCAAGCTTTTCACATCTTTCCCATTGCGCAAACCTTTAGCAGTTGTAGTCGCCAGTTCATTAGAAACGGCAACAAGATCTTCCTTCAACCTTTCAATCACTCTATCTTTCTGTGAAGATTCGGACTCCAATGCCATTAGTTTATATTCAGATTCAAGAATAGATGAAGTTGAAACGATGGACCCAGTTCGTAACAGGTTACCATTGTCTGCAACGCTCTTGCTCCCAGTTTCCAAGGCTGACTTGGCCTGCGATTCCCATCTCAGAATGTAGTTCTCCGCAGCATATCGTTTCCCTCGTTCGTCATGTAACTCCTTCATGATGTTTGAAACAAGCTCGCTCTGGCTTCTTTCTTCTTGTCTCTTGACCTTGTCTTTCTGTTGCTCAGATAATGCAACTTCCAATCCAAGAGTAAAATCATCATTTAAATGTCCTGAAGCTTCAAGCATTTTGACCTTGTTTTCGAGATCCAACTCTCTATTAATCGAACTTGCCAACTCATCACAAACATGATTTAAATCTTTTAACAGGGACTTGTTGCATTCAAGTATTCCAAGTTGTTCTGGAGTCAAGACTTGCTCAATAGCAATGTTTGGAATGTATATTTCTTTCTTGGACTCGATTACCTCTGAAGAGTCTGTGCTTATGCCAACATTACAATAGGACTTTGTGAAAACAGACTCCGATTCGGTGTAAACGCTTTGAAGAGGAGACTGAGATAGGAAAGTGTTGGATCTAGCTGAAGAGAGAATCGAAGGTGCACATGGATTTTCTTTAGAACTGGCATGAGCACTTGATAAATGTGATTGAGCTGGTTGGTTTTGACTCGCATTGTCGATTGATACATCAGAACCTCCTAAGTGTTGTTCTTTTTCATTCTGGGACTCAGCAGATGTCATACTTAGTCTCTTCTTCCTCCATCTGAAAAGTCCACGCCCATGTCCATTACCATGGCCAACACTCTTGATAGCGTTTCCTTTTGAATTTTGACGGGTTAAAAATCCAGATTTTTTCTTGATGTCTTTTTTCACTTTCAATTCGGCTTCTCGAGATCTTGGGAGCTCCAATACAGCTTCCTTTATAACCGTGGGGTTATTTGTAGAGTTGCTTCTAATTTCAGGGAGTGAATGCTGCTGCTTGGCGGTGGAGGAAGCTGTTTGCACTTTTGACAAGCCCGATTCTCTAACTTTAACAGTTGTGGAATCCAAGGGAGCATTTGCGATAATGTTGGGAATGACCAAGTTTCCTTTCTTATCAGATTCAGATTCTATTTCAACAACTTCAGAGACCGTGGTAGATGTTTGTGAAGCAGAATCCTCAAGTTTGTCGTTGCTCAGCTTATCCTTGGGGATCTCATCTTTTCCGTATCTTTTTTCCACTTGCTCATTCTGTACACTCTCTTCATCGCGAATATCAAGGGCTGGGAGATGGTCTTGAATGTCAATTTTGTTAAAAGACGAGACCAGTTCAGGGTCAAAATCTTGAAGTTTAGAATCTGGAGATTCAAACGTAATATCCATCCCCTTTTGCTTAATTTTTGTGCTCTCACTTGTGTGAATGGTTCCTATAGAATGCTGCGATCCATGATCTTTTGCGTTGATACTGAACCGTTCCTTTGATTTTTCAATGTTGTCGCCAGTTGCAGAATGCGAAGGGACTTCGGTGAGATCGCTGAACGTACTAGCGCTTTGATCGCGCTTTCGGTAACCTGGAGCCAGAGACGCAGTTTCTGCGAAACGAAGCGACTGTTTTCCTTCTCCATCGTCCCCACTTGACATGGTGTATCCTGCAAATCTAGAGTCCAAAGAGGTTTCGATGGCACTTACGGGCCTATGCATTGTAGTGGTGTGAATCAATGTCTGGTCAAAGTCATAATCATTCAAGTTGTTACTATTTGACAGAGAGTTTGAGTTTTGCGGGACCATTCCCTTGACATTTGAATCATCGTCATAAATAGAAGAAACAACAGACATTGAGGTTGCCTGGGACCTGACTGAAAGTCCACGGTTCAAATCGGCTCCATTTGTAATTCTCCCTGTTTCAGGAATAGAGTTGGGGGAGAGATAATTCATGTCATTTTCCTCGCGAACTTGCTGACTGGTATTTTCCTGATATTGTCCAGCTTCACCAGATTGCCCCACTTGTTGTAACGGGGGATTTGGCGGTGGACATGGACGTCTCTTTGAACGTGGAGGCGGGACTTGTATATCTTCTAGGGTTTCAGAATTGAGCGGTACCATCTCATCTGCTTTCTGGTTTGTAGAAGATTGGGTAGGATGGTCACTTACTGTCTTTACTTCCGGAATTCCTTCGCCTGGCAAAGCTAGAGTGTTCCAATTGACTTCCCTAGAAACAGGTGAGACGACTGGTTGAGGGCCATTAATAGGAGCATCTCTGAGATTCCCATATTGTGAAGAATAGAAATCTGGGTTAGTGGTTGGGGGACCTGTACTGTAATAATTATTATTATTATTATTATTTTGGATGTAGTGGTTATTATCATTCTCTGTAGGCGAAAAAGCACCATTAGAAGAAGCTTTTACTGAACATGTCATTTGCTGGGGAGGACTGCTCATATGAATTGCATTATTCTGTAAATGCTGATACGGCTGTTGCATATTCATATTTTGACCCCTGTAACCACATTGAGGGCTTTTCGAGCAAGAAGATTTATCTGCCACAAAGTTCTCTTGAATTGTCTGGATTGGAGGAGGCTGAATCCCAAAATTCTCCCCTCTTGAAGGAATCGGTCTCGGATAAATTGGAGGAGGATTGAATCTAACTTGTGTGGGAGGTCTCTGCGGCCTCCGCTGCTGCGGTTGCTGCTGTTTATTAGGCGCACCCACATTATTCTGTGGCATTGGTATACTTGAACTTTGGAGAGCATCTGCTGCATCTGAAAGTTGTGGTGTAGACATGTTCATTCGAGGCAACGATTCTATTGCAACGCTATTGGGGCGGCTAGTCCGGGGCTGGCCAATTAGGCTTCTTTCTGCCCGATACATGTTGGTGGTGGAGTTTGCAGTTGTTAGAGACATGGCTCTTGGGTAATACGATTCTGAAGCTGGGCCGACGCTGGCAGGGCGGTTCATGGGATTCAGATTGGGACCTTGAGCTGGCAAAGGCATCATCTGGGGGTTCACGTTCAAGCCTCTAACGTCGGAGTAGCTATTGTTCATCTCGTTTATCATGTTCATGTTCGCATTCATGTTGCCAACGGCCGCCATCATTCTCTTTTTTTCTGTGGTCAACTGTCTACGGTATGCAGCATTGCTGTTCTGGGAGGCGTTCCCCGAAGAACCCCCGTTAGAAGCTGAGAGGTTTGGTACAAACGGAGTTGAATCCGTGGCTCCTATCATGGCTTCTATCAACCTCGAGTTGGACTTTGAATTTTTGTTCCCTGCGGTAGGGTCATCCAAATTGTGGGTATGGCCTCCTCCAGTGGAGGAGTAGATGCCTCGAATTCCCATATCTGCGACTCCTGCATCCGTAAGTAATAGGTTACCTCCTTCGTCGCCATTTTCGTCATCTTCTTCATCGCCGAGGTTGAAATTCACCTTGCCCCGGTGTTTGGATCTCCTAAAAACATGAAGATGCTTGCCATGCTGGGAAGGAGGAGGGGACTTGGGCCCTCCGTTAAGCGTTGTGTGGAATGAAGATCTCTTGGACATCATAGATGGAGAAGGCGAGAATGCGCCTGCTCTCGCAGGGGCCACAGGAGCAGAACCTGGCATATAAGAAGAGTTTCTAAAAGAATTTGGAGGAGACATCGATCCATTTGGAGGAGGCGGAGATCTGAATCGAGAAGCTGGTCTTGATGGGATGTCTACCGCTGAGAATGAAGTAGCAGGTTTTGGTCCGTGGTCCTCTTGGTATTGGTACCCTACAGGAGCAGCAGGTCCAGGGGTAGTAGAGTGGGCATTTCTGGCGTAGCTGGAAATCATTTGCTCCTGATTCATGCTCATCATAAACCCGGCTTCGTCGAAAGGGTCTCGGGAGGAAGACAGCCCCATTGCTCGAGGCATCCTGCCGGACTGGTGTGTAATGCCCAAGCCTGCAACGGGGTAGGGGGATGATGACATAGTCGATGAAGGTGTTATAGGCTGGTTGGTTGGTATGCAGGGAAAGAGTCTAGCGAGTGGGTGGTTCACCAAGCCATGCGCGGAACACGGAAGAGAACACTGGATATGGGGGGTCCTGGAGGAGCAGAAGAGAGAAGAGAAGGAAAAGGAGAGAGACAGCCAGATGGGAAGAAAAAAGGAAGAGAGTATCGTGAAGAGGATTAGGGAGGTGATATAATACTATGCAACTGCGTGCTGCTGGATCCCGTAATTTGCCAGCGCCAGCACCAGCACCAAAATCTTTCCACCACCGCCAGCTGCCGGATTACTGTCATCAAAAACATGGGCGTCGGCCGGGCGGCTGTAGAGCAGCCGGACGTGAATAGGATGATTGGGGCCTCGTCTGTGCGGTTCCAGTTCAGCCCGTCCAGGACGCGGATGTACGAGACCAGTTTGGGAGAATGGCAAGTAATGAGCAGTCGAAATATTTGAAACATTCTGGAGGACGAAAATGTGCCTGAAAGGGGAAGAGCGAAGCAACAACATACTGCAAAGAGCATACTTATCGAGCATAGAGAGAATAAATAGAAGGGAATGGACACAGAGAGCAGCTAGATAGAAGCCGGATGTGCACATCCAGCTAAAAGTAAACCGTATAACTTTCCTTCCTTATCGAGTTTAAACCGGCATGGTGCCTTTTCCAGACCACGACGGTTTGCTTGTTGCTTTGGTCCATCTCGGGAAATGTAAGGGTGCTGTTTGATCCCTGTTTCGAAGAGTGGCTGTTGATCCCTGGCAGCCAGGCCATTTGTGTTTTCTGGGTTGAATCTCGATATCAATCAGGCACAGCTGCTGGACTCTGCCGCTACAGAACCCACAATCTGTTTGTCACAACACAAGATTCCTCATGTAGATGTAAATGCAAACCAAATTGGCAATCACAAGCAGGTGTGAGAACAGGCACAGGCCATCAAGATGAACTGATGCAGAGAAGGATACAAAGCGTAGGGCTGAGAAAGGCGTTGATCTGCTCGCTCTTTCTCGTGGGGATTTTAGGATCTGCCATTACCAGGAACCGCACTTGTTCAAATTCACATGTCTTCTTTTGGCATGACCTGATTGTGTTTGGGCTCAGGTCAAGTGCGTTTCTTGTTCCAGAAGCACTGTTACTTCTACGTTGCTTGGTAAATTGATCATTCTAAATCTATGTGCTTGTGCTGTTTGTTTTGCCCCAGACAATGAAATGTGCTTTACTCTTACGTTTTAGATCAAGTTGAATTCAATGTTTATTAAGGCATATGTAAAGAAAAAAGGAAATTCAGTGCTCATAAATCACTAAGTAAAAGCAAAGACAGCTCATAGAAATTATTGAGCTGGATCACAGACATGTCATTTGAATACTCAAACAAGAGTTCCAACGATGTTGTATCTAGCCTTGAGGTAAGAAACCCAGTTGTTCAACTCGTTAAGCTGCGTAGAGGAAAGATCCGAGGTCTTTGAAGATAGATCTTTCGGATTAATAGGCTGTTTCATCATAGCCAGTGCTCTGGTGCTATCGTGGCCTGCAAAGATGTGATACTTTTTGTTAGGCCCGTAGTAATCAGAATGATTGGTAACATCGAAAACAAGTCCCTTAACGGCGATGTAAATCCTTTTGTCTCTCTGTCCTAGACACATTAAAGGAATGTTAGGCAAATGACGTAATATAGATCATTTATAGAAACTTGCCATCATATCTTGAAAGCTGATCATTTGTGAACTTATTGTGCTTGGGAGCATATAAGTGAGTATTGACTGGAGTGTGAACCTGAGTTACAGAGAATGGCATTTGTGATTTTGTGAGTTGGACTAGCGTATCTGTGCGTAAAAGGTAGAGACTAGAAAACAATGGTGAAAGTCAACCAGGATGAGATTGAACAGTCTTTAAATATCTTTCTAGAATGGTTATCTTCATGTTAAAAACCTTCCGTGAGAACAAATAGAAGTAAATATGCTTTTAGGTCAGATTACCAAAGTTACGTAACCTTCGTCAACATTGATCCAATTTCCTGATTAAAGAACCCTCAAGCTGATATAATAGAAGATAGCAAAAGCCATGACGGCCCAGCAGTTTGATAATTGCTTTAAAGTGGCCGTGACATGATAAGAAAAAGCGACGGGATTTATATCTTGATGACTTGATTACAGTAGAAAAGCTGGCATGTGCATCGCTCATGTCTCTCGTATCGGTTATTTCACAGGCTATGCCATCATGATCTCATTTATTTCTCTTCCAAATCGGTAAACGCTATATACAAGGATGTGTAAGCTATAAAGCCATTAGACCCAGGTGTGACTCAAAAGCATTTTATTCTCAGTTTTATAAATAATCCATTAAGCCTATACATTTGTGGTCAAATGGATGCGAAACTTATCCGAACAAACTGCTTTAAACAACTTTCCCAACAATGTTGTACCTGGCCTTGAGGTAAACAATCCAAGCTTCCAATTCGCTAAGCTGAGCCGCAGTGAGCCCCGAAATGTCTGAGGTAATATCATTTGGATCAAGGGGCTCCTTCATGACTGCGAGAGCTCTACTACAATCTTTGCCCACCAAAGGGTGATGTTTTTTCCCTGGTCCGTACCAGTCTGTATGACTGGTAACATCAAAAACTATTCCTTTAACGGCGATATAGATTTTGGTGTTTTTGACTCCTTAAGACGAGCATTCTAGGTCAATTCTCATCATTTTTCAGGCTCACAAATCTGAGGATCCTTACCGTCATATTGTGCCAGTTGAGATTTGGTAAAGCTCTCGTGCTTAGGCGCCGATAGATTTGGGTTGATGGGGGTATGAATATCTTTAATCGAAAATGACATTTTTGAACAGATGCTTCAAAGTGATTGAAAAAGCCCCAGTGCCAGATCAAAGACAAAAAAAAAATGAGATACTTGCAGGTCCTTTAAATGCTCCATTTGTTTTCGATGTAAAATGTTCTAGACGAAAAAATCAAAACAAAATTGTGTGGATAAAAGGGGCATGCTCATATCCTTTTTCAAAAACTTGTGAAAACTGAGCAATGAATCAAAAAAAAGTTTGGGAAAAAATAAAGGATTCGATAAATCCTTCAAGGTTTTCCGCTTTCTTTAGGATAGTTACAACTGATAATTATTAATTGGCTAGTAGCTTCCTTCTCACAGCTCAGCTAGCAGATTCCGTAGTTAAGGGGCACCACTGTATGAGAACTTCCCCCAGTCTATCAATAGGACAGTAGGACTATAGCAATAGATGTTTAGTTTAGAACTTAGTAGCGGAATAGAAAAAAAAGATCTCAAAACCGGCGTTGTTGAATTGTGTCCATATCTGGAAATTTCTCAGAAGAGTTATTCAGCTTCTTGGAGATCAGATCAGATCAAATGGTCATGCTCAAGCCCAAGACGATGGTGGTCTTATTATTAACACAAGAGTATACCATCCCAAATATTCTTTTTGGTTCTTGGTTTATTGACGGCAAATTCAAGATGATGACATAAAAAATCTATACTCCGTGACTACTATAGTTGTTTAATACTAAGTCCGGTCATAATGAATAAAATAAAGCAATTTCCTGTTTTTTCTTTGCTTCTTTCATTATATTTTGTTTCCGTTATCAAAAAGATCAACAAAGAAAGACGTTTTTCCTTTCTTTGTGGCCAAATGCACAAGTAAGCATCTTAGACATCCATATAGTCAAATGCACAAAGTGCACAGAAAGATGGAAGGAAAAGAGTGTGGTTGCTGTGTTTAATGACTTTTGGTTAGAGAATTTCGACCTGGATGGCTGCAGAAGCAGGTGTAAAGTTTGTAAAACTCCTCTATTATGTCCGAACCAGCGAAACATCCAAGAATAGGGCAAACTCATATTGAATACATCCCACGCCAAGAATCGAGAAGTACAATTAAGAACACACCAAGCTACTCAAATGGTTGCTACAGCCAATTCTAAATGCGAAAAAAGTTCCTTGGAAGCCGAGGTAAAAGTCGACGTTCTTACAATGATTTTTCAACTATTGCATTCTACTAGGTAACACAGTTCTAGCTTTATTTCTGATAAGTAACCGATATGTCCATCACATTTACTGTGATAATTTAGACCATTAAACTCTTTGTGAATCCACACTGTAGATTTTAATCTATGCTACAGTTCCAACGATATTGTATCTAGCTTTAAAATACTCATACCAACCAGATAACTCACTTTGCTGAGCAGATGTAAGGCCGCTGATATCGGAAACAACATCACTTGGGCTGACGCTCACAATTGCAAGGCCTCTGCTTCCATCCTTTCCTGCAAATATGTGATATTTCTTGCCTGGTCCGTAAAGGTTTGCATGGGCAGTAACATCGAAAACTGTTCCCTTCACCGCAACGTATATTTTAGAACTTTTAACACCTGGACAATTGAGTATTAGTCTGTGAAGGAAGCGATAAAAACAGTGGAATAAATTGTTTGAGCCTTATCAGTGTTCACACAAGAAACAAAGAATGTACTATGTAGATCAATTCTTACCATCATACTGAGCCAATTCTGCTTTTGAGAAAACATGATTTTGAGGTGGGGCCAGGTTGGCATTGACAGGAGTGTGAAGGTCTTTGATTGAAAATGACATTTTTCCTTTGTTATTTGCTAGAAATTTGGCAATAGGAAACTTGGGCCCCTTAAGAACCAGATTTGAAGAAGAATTGATGTGTTTTTATATCTCCTTTTTTCGCTGTTAATACGGAGATAGCAGAGGCATGCACAGTTTGAAGGCTTTCACATTTTGAAAGAAAGTGCATAACCCAATATAGCGAGCTGATTATTGGTCTAATAACCAATTGATCCAGATTCGAGCAGATCATACCATGATGAGCTTAAGCGTGGGGCTCCATAACGTTACAAGATCTCTCTGATCTTCACCAGTCATCGATTCTCGCTCCATCTTTAGTAAACTCCTCAAACAGATCAATTCGAACAGTACTGTTATTCCAATTATGTATCTTCAACACCGTTTTCTTAAACGTTGGCTTGAACAAGAAAACGATCGTCGAGATGCACAGGCCCGGTGAACCTTGTGGCAGTTAATTGACTCTGAACTGCATCTTCAAAGGGCATCCGACTCTTACCAGGGGTTTAGAATCTAGACTCAACAATTGAAGGACAAGAATTGTGATCATACTAAAACAATAAAAAAAAAAGGATCTTCAATTAATTCTGTTTTAAAAAGGGCAAGTGCAAGAAAATGTTTTTGCCATTTTGGATTGATCTGAACAAATCTCTAGTGTACAAAAAATGTCGATCTCTTAGCAATGCACAAGGTTGTGAATTGTAGTTTAATGTCAGTTACAATGACAATTGCAATTGAGATTGAAATTGCCAGAGAATATTTGATCAAAAAGAAACAATAAGTTCCAGGTCAGATCTCAACTCCAGTATGCAAACCACTTGAACGCCAGCACTTGTTGGACAGAGCAAATAACAATCGATTAAACATATATCAATACAAAAAGTCATAACATCGTTAAACAAACTAAAACAATACACACAAAATAATAATAAAAAGTTCTCAAAAGGTATAAAAGATTAGACAAAACAAGGGAGAAAAAGAAGCGCTGTACGTCAGAGACATGAAACCCCAATAACAATAGCAACCACAAAAATACACTAGATCAATTTCTTTTTTTCTTTGCTTAGGCTGATGACTTGAAAGGGACCAAGGGGAGAAACACTAGGTCGGGACGCTATTTGAGAGAGTATCATCAGATGCGGTTGAAATGGAGGAGGATTCTCGTTTTTTATTAGAAGACCATGAAAGCCTCCATCGTTTCCGGGTTGAGCTAAGACTGCTTCTGCTTCTGGTACCTTGAGGCTTTGGAAATGACCTTCCTCTTCCACATCCGCTAGAATTATCACTGCCATTTGCACTCCAGGATTTTGACAGTGGATCCTCCTCATAGTTCTGTCTGTGCTTGCTTGAAAAACTAAACTCTCTGACAGGGGCTTCCGGGTGCTTTTGAAGCTTGCAGATTAGATTGCGTTTCTTGAAAGCATTGCTGCCTTTTTTCCCTGGAGAATGCCCGTCGCTTTCCATGTCTCTTACAACTTGCTCGTCTGGATGGTCGAGCTGTGTAGCGCCAGTGCTATTGTTGACGTAATAGTACTCGTGTAGGACGGAATCGTACTTGACGGACCAGCCTTGCGGCGCCTCTGGGACCATCGTGGACGAGGACTCTTGCGAGAACGAGCGCGGGCTGCTGCGTGTCTTCTGGTCCAGGTCCGAGAACGAGAAGATGCTGGTCGAAAGCTTTGGGCTTTTCATTCACTTTGCTGTGCTAATCTGGAGAAGAAGAGCAAAGCTGGCCGGATGAGGCATCTGATATACGCTAAAGAGCGCCAGAAGAAAGAGCACGCGCACTTTTGCGGAAGACCCGGAATCTACTTTTCTAGTGCTAGGCTATTTGTTCTCTGCTCCTCCAACCTCAGTCCCAGTCTCAGTCCCAGTCCCTGGCTTCATCTCGATATCCAGCTCCGATTCCAGCTCGCCGGCTTCCTCTGCGGCCGCTGCCTCGCCGACCCGGTCGTATATCCTCATGGCACTCGCAATCAGCCCTCCCATGTCGCCCAGCTCGGACGGAATCACCACTGTGTTCGTCTCCTTGGCCAACTTGCCAAACGCTTCCACGTACTTCTCGGCTACTTGGAGCGAAACAGCGTCTTTCCCACCTTCCGTCTCCCGAATGGCTTTAGCAATCTTTGCAATGGCTTCTGCAGTGGCCCGTGCCCTGAGCAGAATTCCTTCTGCTTCACCTCCTGCATAGTTGATACGTTCGGTTTTGGTACCCTCTGAGGCCAAAACCGTGGAGGCTTTATCGCCCTCTGCTATATTGATTGCGGCCTGTCGGTGACCCTCGCTCTCCAAGATCTCTGCTCTTTTCGACCGCTCTGCAGAAACTTGACGGTGCATTGCTTCCAGAACATTTGCCGGAGGATGAATATCTTTGATTTCGTACCGTAGACACCGTATCCCCCAGGCCTGGGCTGCCTCGTTGATCGCACTCGTAATGTTCGAGTTTAGGGTTTGCCGTTCTCTGAGAACATGGTCCAGCGTCAATTGCCCTATTTCGCTTCTCATTGTTGTTTGCGCCAGCTGCGAAACAGCGTACTCGGCATCCTCCACCCCATAGCTGGACTTGTAGGCGTCAATCACCTTGATGTAAAGAACCCCATCCATTTCGAGTGTCACATTATCTGCGGTTATAGCAGACTGGCTCGGAATCTCCAATGCGACTTCCTTTAGCGACTTGACGTACTGGATCTTGTCGAGAACAGGAATCAGAATCGCCAGACCCGGCTCCAGTATTCGATGGAACTTGCCCATTCGCTCGACCACCCAGGCCGTCTGCTGGGGCACAAATCGGATAATCGTGTTTGTGGGGAGCTCATTGCGAGGGAAAAAGCTTAGCCCTGGGGCGTTCCCAGTATAAAGGCTTCGTTTGCTCGTACGAGGCCGAGAATTGGACCTCGCGGTTGCCGCTGCTGTCGCTGCAGAAAGTAGTCTGGAACGCTGCCATTGAGAAAGAACGTCCAGCTGGCTTAGCCTCAACGCTTTGAAAATCATTCCATGGGCCGCTCGCTATGTGAAAAAAGCGATGACTTTCGCTTCATTTCGCAGCCAGCAGATAGGCGGGACTGGAGCCCCAGCTGCGGGTAACCGCTCGGCCCATCTCCCAACCTCCATCTCATGACGATTTCGATTTCGTACTGCAACCCTGAAGATGATCTTGGACGACCTGGACCTGGTGCAGGTGTTCATCGTAGTGCTGGGTCTACTGCTGGCGTATTCTTATCTGTCCGAGGCGACCTCCAAAGATGTCCACGACATTACTTTACAGTATCAGTCTTCGGTGGGTCCGACCAGAAGGCAAGGAGAGACGGCCGTGTACCGCAGTCCGGTGACAGGAAACGTCTCGAACTTAAAGAGTGGCCTCGAGATTCGCCAGGGCTACAAGACTAGAGACGGTAACATACACGATATCTGGAGATTAGGAGAAGTGAACAATTGCAAAGTGAATTTGTGGAGTAAAAAATCCGGTTTTAATAGCACTCAATTGGCAATAGGCGAGTGATGTTCTCTTTTTGTGTCCCGAGCGAGCCCTGATCTAACATGAAAGAGACAATTATAGCCAAATTGAACTCGGCGATTGAAAAAGTACACAGTCTGCTTTTGGAGATCAATCCTGAGATTAAATCCGTTTCGATAATGCTTCCCAATTCGGAGGAGTTTTTCATCGTTGTAATGGCATGTTTAAGAAACGGTATTCTTGTGAATTTGCTGAGCAGTGAAGCTACACGGAACTTGGGTAATGTTGAGACCGATCTTTTTGTGCTGCCCAGCTTTCTTGTTTCGAGTCTGGCAGGCGTCACAAATACTCCAGTTGTTGCTGTTCCATCCTCATCTCCGGTCCAGTCTGCCAATTCCAAAAGCTTTACTGTGATCTCTTGGGATACTCACTTTAAGAGCAAATTGGATGGTCTGGCAGAAACCCAGTTTCATTATGAATATGATCCAAAATATGATTTACAGAATGCCTTTTCAGTAGGCAATGAAGCTATATTTTCACAACGAGTAAGTTCACATTGCACACAACAAAGCGAGAGCGTATTATTAACCTCATAATCCCAACTTTGATAGAATATCATGTCTGGCATAGCATCAATTATTAAATCATTGCCTCCCAAGTTTGAGCTGCAAAAGGACGACAATGTTCTCATTGTTGGAAACATGTATAGACTGAATACCTGGGTCTATATTCTTGCTGCTCTGACAGTTGGTAAGCATGCTTTTTTTTGCATATATTGTGGGAGCTTTACCATTTTCTAATTCAATTATTGTGAGAAACATAGGCGCAAATGTCACACTTGTGGAAGAAGGATCATTTGATTTGCAAACGCTCGCTTCTTTACGACCAACCGTGTTGTATTTGTATGTTTTTGTTGCTTGGACAAGAGACTAGAGATAAGCACTAACCTTGTATTTTACCTGAGAAAGAACCGACAATTCTTTAAAACATATCCTATCTTCTCGACGTTTGTCATTTTGGGATGAGTATAAACTGAAACATTCTCTGGCATTTTTGACAAAAGGAATATCACCCTCAAAAGCTTTGATACCCGAGTTTCAATCTGTTCGGCTCATTGCTGCATATTCAGTATTACCAGCAAGGGACACATCCACTGATTATTTGACAACATTTGAAATAGCAAAGGCAAAATCCTTGACAGGCTCACGTGTGATTTATCAATATGAGTCCGTGGAAGTGGCCGGTCCAGTTCTTCAAACGAATATTTATGATTATCGGCTTATTGGTGGAGTAGATAGCTCTGTGAGGCTATTTGGAACAGTGTCTCCCTCATTAGAAATGAAGTTGTTAGATGTCACTGATCCTGTAACTAAAACTACTCTAGAAGCTTCCGAAAAGAAAGGTAGGCTCGTTGTTCGTGGCTTTAGCATTGCACAATCTGTTATTATTAAAGCAAAAGCCCAAGATGGATGGGTCCCAACAGAGATCTTAGGGCAGTTTGGGGAGGATTTTTGCTTGTATGGAATTTGAGCTATTTAAGATAATGGCTATCAAACGAATGAGACTTTGCAAAAGTG
The DNA here is from genome assembly GCA_030581615.1 of Alloascoidea africana. NCBI lineage: Eukaryota > Fungi > Ascomycota > Alloascoideomycetes > Alloascoideales > Alloascoideaceae > Alloascoidea > Alloascoidea africana. The sequence continues at coordinate 69,778 of JAKTTT010000077.1, read as the reverse complement.
TGGACACTTCTCCATTTACGAGTGAAACGTAAAACAGCTTTGCATATATATATATAGGTGATGATTTTAGCAGAAGTATATTAACGCCAAAAAAGGAAAAAAAAAATGAACAAAGAGTAGAAGGTGCCTTGAATAAAAATAAGTTATTTATCTATTTGTGAACATGTCATTATTAATTCCAAAATTTGCCCGCAACGTAATCTCATGGGAACCAACTGTTCCCAAGTTCTCACTGCTATAGACCTACAATAAGGAGCGGTGGAAGTAGAGCAGTTACCAAAAGCCATATTTTTGAACTCCCAACAGGGTTCAAAACTGATACTTTTTCCGCTCCCGAATCTGAAGTTACAGTTTGAGCAGCAGATATAGCAGCAGCCAAATCTCCCTCCTTTGACGATGCTGCTGCTGCGGCTGATGATTCCAGGGCCCTTGAGAGGCTTGCAGCCGCTCTGCTTGACGCTAGAATCGCAGAACTATGTGCAGAAAAGTATGAGGCCGTAGATACCGAGTAGGCTGAGTACGAAGAGAGCGCGGAGTGGTAGTAGGTTGAGTGTTGGTGGATTAGATAAGAGACCGACTTGGATATTCTCGTTTGTTCTGAGAGAACAACGCTATCTGTATAGGTCATGTAACTATCTTTTTGCAATGCTGGTGTTGCTGGTTGTATGTTTGTTGTGAGACTAGAATCTAGTGTATACAATGATGATGAGGGTATGTTTTCAGAAGAGTAGATGCCTGTTTCTTCTGGTAATGCTATATCGTCCAGGTTTGTATTAGCAGTTGCAGTTGGTTCCGCCAGGGATCGAAATGATGATGCCATTACCAGCATGGCAATTTGAATAAACGAAGTTGAGACCTTCATAGCAGTAGTTTTTGTTTGTTTTATAAATCTCGAAGCTTGAAAAGAATTGAAAAAATGTAGTTATTTGAAAGGAAAAAGAAGGACAGGTATAGGAAGCTTCAAATCGACACAGACAACAGAAAGAAAGAAAGAAAGCAAAAAGATTGAAGAAAGTATGAATACAATGCTCAAGGCGCCTAGACCTCTTTCTCACACATTACAAGTCCCCACGATGATGAGGCATCTTGACTATTACGGAAGTAAATGTGTATGAACAAACGCAAAACTACAAGAATCGAAACACGCTTGCATGCCATCATGTTTCACACCGAATCAATAAAACGACAAGACATGCTTCATTTTCAAGAAAAGTCTATCTAATATAATCAGGTCTCTGGCTGAATCTTGATCCAAACATTTCTAATTTTGCAAGCTTCATGGGTGCAGTTAGCCCGTTTGGAAACAATATAGGAAACCGTTTACACGAAAATTATTACTTGCTAAAACAAAATCTACATAGTATTAAATATACGAAATGGAAGGTTTTGAATATTTATGGAGTCTTTGGTTGCTGTTCTTTAAAAGCTTTTGGGAAACTGTTTATATCCTATTATTTCTCAAATAGTTTGACTATCTGAAAGCATCTATATCAACTGTTAGTACTGGTGAAGGACCTTTTTCGGTTTCGAAAGCGCCATCATTATCTTAATCTCCCCCCACGATCTATCAAAATACTGAGGCATTTCCTCCTATGCTCACTATTTCAGGATTAGCAACCTTATAAAACACAGCAATCAATTGGATGAGTTAAAGAAAGCAGCAGCACTGGCTTAACCGCCATACGCTCAACCATTCTGTTTCAAAGCCAACATCTAAAAAACACTTGATCAATATACAATAGAAACATTAAAAGTAAATATGTCAAATTAACTAAAACTATTGATAATGCTATTTGTAAACAGGTGTAAGATTTATGAAAAACGGTATGTTTGCCCTTGCTTTCAATCCACCTTTCAAGAGTACAAGATTAAACATTACAAAAAAGATAAAAATAACCCATCGCTAAAAAATAAATATAAAAGAAACAAGCTATAGCTAAGAACTTTTAAAAAAAAAACTTGGATATAGGATCTCAAACTTGTTTTCCTTGATCGGATAATAAATGAGAAAGAGCGTAAATGAAAACAAACAGAAAAAAAGAAACATTCTAGAGAAGCTCAAAATGAGCATAATCTTTAAACAAAATCTAAACAAAACGCAATTGTTCATGTACTAAGAGACTTGTTAATACAAGCATTCTTTTTATGTGCGAAAAAAAAAAAAACTCACTTTCACAGTTTTGCAAAACTGTGAAAGAAACTCGAACGCCCCGCAAGTCCAGGCAGATTTTTTATAATAGGAACAGAGTTTCCAAATATTTATCCATTTTTGCCGTAAAAGATTTGAGAAAACGGCGACATCAACATGGATGAATTGGTAATTCCACGCCAACAAATGCTATACTTGAGTGCTCTGTTGAAACAATTCATAATCAACCTTGACAAGCACTTGGTAGAACACCTTACGGTAATCCCACACCAAGGGGAGGTGCATGTGCAAACGCAGGAGTGAGGGTAGTAGTACGAGCATGAGGAGAGGTAGCATCTGACTTTGTACCTTGTGAACATCTTCGAGTGGTACTCCTTCGTCGTCGCTTGTTGCTGGTGGTAGTAGGGGACATATCAATGAACTCATATTTGCTCTTCCTCTTCTTACCCTCACCCGCAGCTTCTCCTTCTGGAGAGGAACGTTTGGGAAGCAAATATTCACTTCTCTGTTCTCCATTTTCTGCTTCAACGTAAATCTGAGGTGCTCGAGGTGGACGGCCTCGTCTTGCAAAGTTGGGAGTTCCTGCCTCAAAAACTCCGGTAACTGCCAGTAATTTGTTAGACCCCGGCGAGACTCTGGTCCTATGGTCAATTGGGGTATTCGTACGACCACGAGTAGTTGGCGCTTTCCCATTTGAGTCACTGGCAATAAACATATACCGATGAGGCTTTCTTTTCGAGGAACACCTTCTTGAGGAAGAAGTTTTACCTTTGACAAAAAAGTTTTCATTTGGAAAAAATCCAGGAGATGGGGGACTACTACTAACGGTGCGTCGTTTAGTTGTGCTTCGCTTTTCGCTTTGTCGAGCATCCTTTGGTGTTTTCGCCTCTTCTGTGGAATCATTACTTGTATCATTTAACAAGTTTGTGATTGCAAGAGCAGGATTTCTACCATCGGCAACGCCCTTGCTTTTGCCATTCACCATTATGTTAGTGCTATATCCCATGATTGTAGAAGCTATCATGCCGTCTGAAGCGGCAGAACCCGATCGCTCGTCCCTACCAGAAAGCTCTTCTCCATTGTTGGGGTTCTTAGTGCTAATATCATTCTCCAAATTTCTTATTAGTTCGCTTCGGTTTTGGTTATTATTTGCATCGTTCAACAAGTTTGTGATTGCAAGAGCAGGATTTCTACCATCGGTAACGCCTTTACTCTTCCCATTCACCATTATTGTAGCACTATACCCCATTATGGTAGAAGGAATCATGTCTGATGTGGCAGAGCCTGATCGTTCACTTCTACCAGGAAAACTTTCTCCTTGCCTTTTTGTGAACTCACTGTCGGGGCCTATCGGACTCATATCATTATTTGATTCATGATTTTGAGAGGTGCCATCTTCATGGTCAATATGATTCTCGCTATCGGAAATCTCATACACCATTAGATCGTCATTTTCAAAATAATCGTCTGACAGATCGTTAACAACGATTGGCGAACTGGTGGCAACAAACTGAGTAGGCTCCATCTTTTCAGATATATAATTCTCCGGTTCAGTCGAACCGGGCCGCGAAGAGGATGAACTCCCAGCTTTCCCGGATCTTGTTTCCTTCTTTGTCGAGATCGAGGTTTCCGTTGATGCCTGTGGAACTTCTTCCTTGACATTTCTTTTAGATCTTACTCTGGTACTTCTCCTTCTCCCAGGCTCTGATTTTGGATTTAGCAGTTCTGAGCTGCTTTGGTTCAAATCTGAGTCTACAGATGGGGTTTCTGATACAGATTTCTTCCTTGATAGAGAATTTCTCATTGTCTTCGTCTGGTGGTTCACTTTGCCATTTAAGCTTTCCACTATTTCTGCAACTGCATTTTCAGCAATGGTTGATCTTCGTGTGCTTCGTCTTTTCAGGCCGTTTGAAGTGGAAGCAAACATATCAATCTCCAATTTGCGTAGAGAAAGAGGGAGTTTCTTGGCGATTGTCGAGTCTCCTCCGTGGTTTGAAATGAGATAACTACTGTGAACGTGTTCATCTGATTCTGACTCTACAGAATTGTCACTCTGTTCTTGAACCAGCGACGAGCGTTTACGATCAGAATCAGACGCTTTTGAGGTATTCGAATTCAAGCGCTGGGCTGTTGATGGTTTTCGAGGTCTTCCACGAGGGCGTTTAATTTCTGAACCATCATTGTTGGAGCGAGCGTTATCGGTATTAGATTTTGGTGTTGAACGATTCAGAGGGTTCTTTACAGCCTCCGTATTAAGAGCCCCAATTGATTTTCTCGACTTTCTAAGAGCGGAAGGAGTTATGGTTTTCGATTTTGAGGGCTTACTAGGAGACGCAATAGAATTTGTCGACTTGCGCTTTTTCGAAGTTTTGGTTGGGGTCCTCTTGTGTTGAGCAGTAGTCGTATGAGGAATTTCAGAATGCCGTCTTGATATCTTTTCTGGGGGATTCGGCTTGTTCTTGCCCTTTTCAGAGGCTCTGTGTATTGGTTTTGTCTTTGCCGCACTCCCATGAACCGTGTGGTTGTTCTTACTATGTTCATTGTGATAATTATCATTATGAGCAGCGACACCAGATGATCTTTTGCCAATGGTTCCACGACAATTCGCAGAGCCGCAAAAGCAGGGCTGTGGGTCAGCTCCTTCAAACCAATCAAAGTTGTAGTCATAGGTGATCTCTTCACCAAGTGTAACACCAGTAGCACCGGCAAAAAGACCAATTCTTGGTTCTCCATTGACATACCATTTTTGCATCTCTGCATTTGGGTTACAGGAATGATTCACAAACCTGGCCACAGAACCTCTCGTTCCACTATCAATAACATAACCCTTTTCAAAACTTAAGAAATAATAGTTCTATACTAAAAGTTAGCAAAATTCGGGAGAAACCAAAAATAGAAAAGGGCATACCTTGACACCAGCATATTTCTCCCTTAGCCTCTTTTCAATCTCATCTTGGGATATAACATCTCCAGTATACTCTACGATCAGATCACCAGGTGAATAGGAACGGATTGCGCGAAGCCCATATCCCCGGTTGCCAGTCCAGACAACTTCGAACCCATTAGCGTACAGTTTTCCGGTGGAGAGCTCTTTCATAAGCGTCTGAAATGGGCGATTCCCACAGTTTTGGGTTCCCATCGGGCAGGTATCTTCATCGCATTCGCATTGAAGCATCCTAAATATCAACAAAAAAACAAACGAGTTAGAATTAGTATCAGTGGGCTGCAAGGATAGTCATTGAATTTTCATACCTATTCAAGCAATCTTCTCCACAATATCCTTTGCAATCGCACATGGCTCGATCCTTCTTTTTCACCTTGGGGATATGCGAAGTGAGCCAGATATCTAAAGTAGTTAGCAATGAGCACCACATCAGAAAAAAAGAATTGATAAAGATGCATACTTCTTTTAAGCGATCTCCACTTGAGAATCCGCCTTTCACCATTTCGACTGGGGCAATATATGCTCCAAGGTAATTTAAAATCTTCTTTCTTATTGATCAAAGAGGAGGCAACAGGCAGAGGGAATGAGAAACGGGATGATGCCTTGGACAATCTGCGGTTGAGACCTGAATGAAGTCCAGCCATAACAAACAGTTTCCGAGGCTTGTCCGATTTCGAGTGTCTAACGTTGGTGTCTGAATCGTCTGGATCATCGGTGAGGTCGGGGGAAGTCGGTGAAGTCGAAGATGGGGATGTCAAAGAGGTGCTTGTTGCCGAAGAGGATGAGGATGACGAAATGCCAGGTCTCGAGAATTTGAGATCACCCAGAGAAATTTCTCGTTTTTTGTGGTGATCTTGCCGGTCTAAAACCAGTGAAATGGAACCTATAGCATGTTCCAAGTGTTTTTCAGTTTTGGCTCTGGGTATCGGCGACTTGTCGAAGAAATCGTGAAGAACAGATGCACAATGCTTTGTCGTGTACTTGCGTAAGATTCGTGGCACGCCAGCAACCTCGGGTACTGGAGTCGAGCCAGGTAGACACCAATCGGGGCTCTTTTGTCGCTTCTTGGAACTCTGATTATTATTACTGGCGTTATTATGGGGAATATTATTCTGGGTTCGATTTCGATGATGATTTTGATTCTGATTTTGATTCTGATTCTGATGCTGATGCTGATGCTGATTCCCATCGAGAGCCTGAGGATTCTTGAGGCCACGACCACGACAGGAGTCACGGCTCGAGCAGGTAGCGGGTGTGGTTGCCGGTCTGGGCTTTGTTGATATTTTCCGACGTTTTGTGGGTGAAGCTGGAGCTGCTACCATGATGGAGGTGGATCGGTGGAGAGTGAGTGGCAGAGGGCGGACTCAAGAAACTAGTACCAGACGGTTGAGTGGACTAGAGTCTCGGGGAGAGGACAGCAGGAGGCAGGACGGCAGCTAGCAGAATGTGTTTGGTAGCCAAGGGTCGATATGAGGCCAGCCGCGATGGAGAGGGCACGCCAGAGGACGATGGGCTGCGAAAGCGATGTTGATGAGAGAGAGGGAGGGAGAGGAAAGTGAGGAAAAAGGAAAGTGAGAACACAATATAATTAACCAATACAGTAGTTAATTACTCCCCAGCCAAAAGCTCGCTTTTTAACACGTCTGCTTGCGTCTTCTTTCTTCCTAATCTGGTAACAAATCGAAAGGACCCCCGGATTCGGCAAAAACCTGGGCTTTGGGGCCTTTCCAGAAGAGAGAGATTTCGGCTGGAAAGCTCTGGGTCCGAAAGTCCACAACGCTGGCGTTTCTCTGGTTTTCTGCTCTGGGTCCGAGGTTTAAGCTCATGGGCTAGTGTGCTACTGCTGGTGTTGGTGCTGGTGCTGCCGTTTTCACAAAGTTTACGCTTTAGATTCAGACAGGGAAGGCAAAGCTTTACAATGGGTGAAAAGAGAACCGACATTTCATTTGTTTATCCTTTGTGAAAAAGGGTTTTTTCTTCCAGATATCCTTAACAGGGCTCTCGCGATATAGGAGAACGCCAAAACGTCAAGATATTTCTGAATCTCTACTTGTATCTTTTTTCTTTCTTCTTTAGGTCTCCTATCTATCTTGTCCACGCCCCCTTCTCTCGCGTAGAATAGCGCCCATCCATGCGTTCTTAATCTGCCTTCTCTATGTACCAGGATCACTAAACTTTGACTTTGTGGTCGTGTAGACCGAGAATGTCAACTAAAATAAAGCGAAAAGCGTCACTTTTAAGGTCGGCTTTGCGGACTTGTAAGATCCATGATTAACACCAACACCGTGTGGATGTACCATTCTTATCATATCACATTCTTGAATTACTGAATCCACTCACATTGCACCACTAGACTAGAATTCTTCTTTGCACACTTTCTTATTTCTCAAATCAATGATGTGAAAAATTCAGATGATCTATGGACCGTGCTTTCTATTTTACATTGCGCCCATTGCCCATCCATGAGTAACGGCAATGAGGTAACGACTGGTATAGATTGATGATATCCATGAAAAGATCAAACAAGACCAACACATAATATTTCATTTCCGTTCTAAAATGCCATCATCAGCTTTATTCGGTGTCAGATAGTGTTTCGTGGGGTCGGATTTTTTCTACTCGGTCAATCATCAATAGCACAAATGGTTTGCTGGGATCTACTGGTAAATATTTTGGCAACAAAATCATCCTTTTGAAAACCCCATTTTAATAACTTGTGCAAAAAGTGCATCCAGAACATATTACGGGAAATAATTATTTCGTTAGCACGAAGCATAGAAAAAGCGTACTAGCCACTAGCCGCTTTTTTTTTTTACTGGTTTGTTGTAACCTTCATAACAATTCAATTAAAAAAACTATTAATATGGAAGAGAAAATCTGATGTGGATCTTTTAAAGAAAAAAGATTAAAATAGACGGTTTTCACAGGCCCAGTACAAAGTGTTAGCGTAAATGGTTCATATAATTATCAGTTGGGGGCATGTCAAAACCTGTGCTGACATGGGTGATTCGTCAGTATACAACACTCACTATATATCCATCTTTACAAGTACCGCACATAGCGCTGTCAAAATCCCGAATCTCAGAAAAGGAATAGATAGAAACGACCTCAAAAAACTAATGAATCGGTGATAATAGAGAGAGAAACAATGTAGAACTAACCAGTGCGTTCTTATCGGATATGTGAAATGCGTTGATCCCATAGCTTTTTCTTAGCACGGAAACATGATTTCATTGGCATTTAAATTCTCTTGGGCACTACGAATATTGAGAGTACTCGTGTTATAAATTTTGAATACAAGATGATTGTTTGTGAATGTAGTTTGATCAGAGAGGATGGTGTATGTCCAAAACCCTTTTCATTTTGTTCTTTGGCCCGGTATATTAAGATCGAACGGTCAGTTTATTCCATCACCTCATCATCTTTCGCAATTTTGACTAAACAGTGGCAGTATTTACCAAATTTAGAAGTTGTTGTTCACCAAGAACGCATCATAATGTTTTTTGGAGCAGTTTTCTTTTTCCCCCCACGGTTAGGCAGGCCGTTCAAATATGTCAACAAGTACATAGGTCTAGAATATGTATAGTGAAAAGTGATTTCTCGTTAACAAGCGCAATCGTTCTTAACAGTTTGCTACGTGGTTGAAGACCCCAGAAAAAGCACAAGCAAATGGTTGGCTTTTTTCCATGTCCCACAGCAAACGCCAAGTTGCAGAAACTGGGGGGTTGTTCACCATTGGTTCGACAATTCTACTTACAAGCATTGAAGATCAGAATGTACCCAATCTTTTTCTTAATGATTTTGCTCTTAGAAGTTGCGCTTTCTTCATCTCTTGATAAATGATGGCATTACCCAAGGCGGATAAAATGTAGTTCTTCAGTGTTGTTCTCCATCCAAAATTCTCAAAAACTCTTTTGTCACATTGTTTATTCTTTGATGCAAAAAACCTTGCAAGTTTTCGAAAAATTTCAAATTGTATTTGCTTCTATGCAGTTAGAAAGAACCTCCGGTCCCTTTCTTATCGGGGGAGTGGTGGAGAATTTCAAGATGGTCACAAGGACAAGGACATGAGCAATGTTAAACTTTCAACAAAGCAAAACATGAGAATGGTCATGTATCATTTAGAATTTTTTGTTAACAATAGGATAGGACAAGATCTCTGGTGTTTATTTTTTTGAGATCCTAGCCCCAAAAACGTAATGTGAAATTTCATACATGACATACTCTATTAAGATAGATGCGCTTGAAAGGGCGACTTTTAGCAACTTGTTTGTAAATCCGAAAAACACCAAACTTGATATAGCCCGTAGCTAATTTTTTTCTGGAATGCGAGGAACAGCTACTGTAGTTGTGGGCAATATAGATAGCCCATGAATTGTTTCCAAGGAGCTAATGTTTTTTTTTGAGCTATTTTTTAAGATATGGTGCAGCAGGAAATGATGGTTTTGAAAACGAGCGGTTTGTGAATTTTTTTTTGTTCTCTTTGATTTCCCCCTCTCTAGAGTATACATTTTAGCGTAATATTGCAATTTGAACCAGTGCCGATATTCCTGGGATTCCATATGTCACTTCATATTGAAAGCATGAAGTACAAAACCACCCTGTTAACAAAAAAAGTGCATTTCAACGATTTGCGGTGTGTTCAAATGAGAACCACAAACTTGGCATAACAGAAGCTGCACATTTCAACACTGTTTTTTTTTTTTAACATTTGACTCTTGTAACTAGCACCGACAGATAAATGAAACGGTCGTCTATAATTTACAGTAGATCTGGAGGAAGCAAACTTCTCCCAAATCATTCTTACAATCAAGCGAGAATTCCATTTTGTAATGTTCACAAGTGCATGAACAAGATTAAACAAATCGACTATGCTACAGCAAAGCAACAACAGGTACTTCACCAATATATATATATATGAACAAAAAGGGGTTACAACTACAACACATCTCGGACAATACTCATACTGTACACTTATGAACCAAAAAAATAAACAACAATTAGGAGAAACCCATTTCATGTCAGTAGAATCGGTTTTTTGTTCTCACCTTTTTTTTTTTTTTTTGTATCTGCTATTGGGCATTGCTTCAACTCTCCAATAAATATTCATGAGGGCATTTTTTTTTTTTCCATCTTTTAAAATTATGTTTTTTTCCACTTAGTCCACCTTTGGATCAAAATCAACGGCCACAAGGCCATCTTTTGGAAAATCGTCCTGTCCACTCCAATCCAACAGTTTTTTAACACGCGATCTATCGATTCCCTTTACGTATTTGATTTTTTCAATTTCCCATTCTCCTCGAACGTCATCAAACCCTTTTCCCCAGGACTTTTGATAGGCTAGTTTGTCTTTTTCCTCTTGCAGTATGCGCTTTTCCTCTTCTGCCATCCACGCCATGTGCTTCAGATCATCGGAAGACGGTTCATATATGTGCCATATCGTGTAATGGGGCAGTCCAAACACGGATTTGTCCATTTTTTTGCACATTTTGCCAAAGGCCTCGGTCTCAGCGTGTTTTTCAAACGAAAAAGCTGGGAAATGGGCGCCATGTCGGAACACATTCGCCTTTGAGAGGATCGACACGCCTCCTATTCCGTCCAGTTCGAACTCCAGCTCTGGATCTCCATAGGGATCACGAAGATAGGCCAGGTGCGGGCGCCAGGTGTTGTAGTCCGGATATCCTTCCACAATCACGGCGTCCTCTTCCAACGAGTCCGCGAGATCTCTGCCGCCGTCGCTCTCCTGCCACGAATTGAGATCGTAGGGCTGCTGGTTCCCGAGCCAGTCCGGCAGAGGCCGCCACACGTTCGGCACTATCACGTCCTTGTTATGGTGCATCAGGTCTTCCAAGATGGAGGACGGCACCTTCTCGACATCCGCGTCTCGCCAGTAGACCCACGAGTGGTCGGGACGAACGGCCACGCTCCAGAGCCAGTTTCTCGCCCGGGCCATCAGCTTTCGGCGCGGGCCCTGGGCCTCGAAGCCATGTCTATCGGAGAAGGACTGGCCCACAATGGCGCCAAAGTCCTTTTCGTAAATGTCGATTCTGCCAAAGGTCTGGGACCGGTCGGGGTTCGACTGGATCCGCTTCAGGTCGCTCAGCAGGTGCTCCATGGTGTTATCCTTGGAGTCCGAGACCAGAAAGGCCAGATCGATCAGGTTGTGCGGATAGGTCAAGTTGTTGAGATGGCTGAAGAACATGGGCAGGTGCGGTGAAGCATCTCTAAGGGGAACACAGAACAGAACCCGATCATTTTGGTGCCATCCGTTCTCGCTGCCCCTGAAGTCGCCCAGGTCGAAGAACTCGACGTTGAGGCTCTCGTCGAACGAGGGCCGGTGCAGGGCGGTGGTGTCCAGTCCCTCTGCGAGACGAAGAGGAAGAGATAGTTGAAGATGAAGAGGAAGATGAAGATGCCCAGAGGCGCAGCCCGCTATTATTAGCACCACCACCACCGCCACGGCTGCGAGCAGTCGGCGGCCCCAGGAGTCTGAGTCTGAGCCTGAGCCTGAGCCCGTGCTGGACGCTCGGGACATTTGTCAGCTCTCGATCGTAGGCCCAAAGCACGAGGAGTGGGAGAGTGGAACCGCCCAATGGTGAGCAGAGAGGGAAAAGCCAGAGTAGGCGATATAGTGAGGAAAAGGACGAAACAAGTCTGCCCGCAGCCAATTTTTTCTTTTCTGTTTCTCCAGTTTTTGCAGATTTTGGAGCCTGTCGAGTTCCCGGGAGGCGGAGCTCAAAGTTCCGGGAAACCGGGGTGGTGCTGAACACATTTCTGAGTATTAATTTCTAAAAGTATTTTATGCCATATTCTAAAGTGCTATTACAAACGGTTCTTGTAAGCGGAACATAAAAGAGACAATAAAGAGAATGTAAGAAAAAAGAAGCATATAGTAGACCCAAATCGTAAAGCCGCCGTCATTCATTCATTCATAGATCATGAATAGCAATTCCATGTATTCACTCCGGTCCTATCCTTCCCAAGCAAATCCAGTCATCAAAAACAATTAATAAAAATGGAGTTCAAAATAAAACGGTTATAGCAAAAAGCAAAAAGCGAAAAGCGAAAAGCAAAATTGTAGAAGAAACAAGAGGGAACAAATAAACAATAAAAAAAAAATAGTTTAAGATCATCATAACGTTATCAAAGAATCGATAACTTTCTTGGTACAGTTGGAGCTCTTGAGGTCATTTTACCCGAACCATGAGATTCACCTCTAGAATATATTTTCCCTCTTTATAGCACTCATCTCGCTCTTCTGCTTTGCAGTATTTCCAACCGACTACAGTGCCACACTGATGACACACAATATCTCGTACCAGGTACTCACCTGTCATCATCAATCTTTTTTCAAGATCTTTTTCGACAATGTTAACACTAAAGTTATGGGAATGCGGGCGCGGCGCGGGTTGACTGGTTAGTAAAGGAGATTTTGAAGGTACTCTGGAGGTTCTCTGGATCTCAAAGCATCTGAGAGGCAAGCAAGAAAAAAAGGTTTGAGAACTCTACATACACATTTTCCATAAGCAGAGCATTTCCATGTTTGCCCGTAAAGTTCTAAAAAGTAGTGACCTTTTAGTCAGCCATGAGACGGGGGAACGGAGAACGGAGAACGGAGTACTTGTGTCTGTATTTGAGCCTGTAGTGAAGGAGGAGGGGAATGGGGTGAGAAGATAAACATACCTCTGACATTATCTGATTGGAGATCGAGAGATGGGTTCTACAGTTTTTGCATCCAAAGATGGTGACGGTGCTCTCTGATGGTTCTAAATATTTGGAGTATCGGAGCCCCATTATTTGCGGATAGGTATCAAGAGTTGTTGGGGGGGTTAGTTAGTAGGAGACTGTCTGGTTCGGATCTGCTTGCAACAGTAACAACGAGTCGAGGAGAACCGTAGGGTGAGAGAGATAGAGAGAAGCGAGGTTGGGGAAGCGTTTGAGAAGAGAGTTAGAAGGAGGAAAGGAAAGGAGAGGAAGGGGAAGGGGAAGAGAGCTTTGATCTTTATAATGGGCGCATATCACGTATCAGTTCACAATACTCGAGCCCGTGGCACCGTAGCATGCTTTCGCTGTTCCTAAGGAAATCGTCACCTTGTAACCCGTTTCTGGGAGTCCAAATGAGCCTCCAAGAGAGCAAACAGTTCCCGCATTCCGATAAAGAAGAGATGGATAGCGAACCTAGAACCGAGAGCAGCTCAGAGCTTATTTGATGACCAGCAGCAGCTCTCGTCCCACAGCATCCACAGGCATAGCAATTGCCATAGCGTCAGCTTTGCAAAAGCTCCGGTTGCTCCAGTCTCTGGAGAAAAGGCTCATTTGTTCTTCTCTTGCGCCAAGCAGGGGGAAGCCAATACGTCTACGTCTACGCATTCTCAAACACAATTAAAGATAAAACATGAGGCAGAGCGAGGCAGAGCAGGGCAGAGCGAGGCTTCCGCCCGAGCCCGTCCCAACGCCATGTGCGCGAGACACCGAGTCACCAGCAGCAGCTCTCTCTATGGCCGACCAGCCTGCACCGAGACGGTCTTCGTCGCCCTCTCCGGCCCATCCCAGCGCTCTCGAGAGCACACTCGAGAGCTCTCGAGCGTGCTCCTGACCTGTCTGTGGATGAGTGAAAGTCACCTGCCTCACTCCCGCGGTTCTCCCCCCAGCCCCACGGCCGGGTAACCGCATCGCGGCTCCCAGCGGAACTCTAATCGCAACTCCACAAAATGGCCGTCGTCTCCAGATCTCCAGGCCGTTTGCTCTGTCCGCGGCGGCGTGCGCTTTGCAAATGGGCACCGGGCTGTGTTGTTCTGGTTATCGAGCTGGCGAGCTTAATACGCGCAGCTCAGAGAGAACAGATCCCTAAGCGCTGGCGAGGATTACGAGTGGTATACTGTTCTCATCCATCACATGGCTGAGTACAATAGAAAAAAGAAGCTCTCTACCCCTGATGCCATGGATGCAATTCCCAGCTGTGTTATATATATACTTTTCAAATTTCACCATTTCGCTATCACGCACGATAAATGCCCATACTCCTACTGCTGCTACGCCAGGGATAAGGGAAGAGCATAGGGCTGGGGTAAAAAAACCAGAACCAGAACCAAAACTAGAACTAGAACTAGAACTAGAACTCTCCATATTCCGAAAACTTTTGAATTGAGCAAAAGTCTTGCTCTAAACAGCTAATGAGACCAGTCTGATTGGTTTATTGATGTTTAAAGTCCCAATGAGACATGAGCTCGATATGGACAACAACGGCAGAGTGGTAGAATTCATTCTCAAATCAGCTAGAAATGTCCTTGTGAGTTGCAATTGTACATCCTATTAAGAGTCAAAGTAAACAAATAACAAGAATAATTTGGGGGGCAAAAAAAAAACCGATAATTAAGCGCTTTTGGAAATAGTTAGCTCAACTCAAAGGCATAAACCAACCTGCTCCTTCTTTTCTTTGCAATACTGTGAACATGAGAATAGAAAATGTTTCCATCATCTTCATGGAAACGGTGCACCTGCATAACATTCAACATATTTCGATATCAAAACATTATAATATAGCATTCATCGTAGATTCATTTTGGAGTGATTCCCCATTCGTATTAAATAAATAGAGCAGATAATTAGGTCCACTGGCATCATCCATTCCCACCCTTTTTTTTTCTTACCTTTGGTCCCTCCCTCTCTTTCCTTTTTTAATGATTCTTCTCCTGGCATGAATTCCTAAGTTTTTCCCCCCATCTTCGATACAATTAAAAAGAAAATTTCCCAAATGAACTACAAGTCACTTCGCAGAGGTCCAGTTACCATATCCTACTCGAATGTGCCTGAAGAGTACCGTGACGTATTCAAAGAGGAGTCCAAGACAAGTATTAAATCTCCAGTAAAGGCAGCACCACCACCACCCCCTATATCAAAACCCAGTGCGAATACAAATGTCAGCGTCAGCGTCAGCGTCAATGTCTTCCCCATCCCTTCCAGAACTCCAGTATCCCTTCCTAAATTTACAAGCAATGATCCTCTGGTTCAAAAGTTCCTGGATGTTGGAACCGAGGTAAGTAAAATAAAATTTGTCCCCAGAGTAAAACATTGAATTACTGACAATGTAAACCAATTTTGTTGCTTACTTACAGGATAAACAAGGACTTAAAGACCTTTTAAAAAAACTAACGAAGGATACATTTGCTTGTCCTATCTGTATGGACTACCTGTACGTCCCATTCACCACTCCCTGCGGCCATACCTTCTGCTACAATGTATGACACCTAACACAATGTTTCCCAATTGCTTTTTTTAAAACTAACGTTGTGCTTTGTTACCACCACTAGTGCATTTTGAATTGGTTGAAAAGACACAAATCTTGTCCCTGTTGTCTGTTAAAAGTGGAAAATCCGCCTCTACTTAATGTAGAAGTATGTTTGTTTTCTGTGCTGTGGGCATATGCTATCTAAATCAAAATCTGGTCATTTCTCTAACATGGAGGAGTACAATTGAAGGTTCAAAAAATACTGGATGCATACTATGATGCAATGAAAATGCAGTTGAAAAAGAGAAACAAAATGGCAGACAAAGATGGCTCCGTAAGAGTCGTTAAAGGACTTGAATTGTCCAAGCTCGAATCTGAAAAGACTCAGATAACTGCTTTACATAATGAGCACAAAATGCGGAGAATGCTTTTTCTCGATATTTTCAAAACAGATATTGCAAAACCATATAAGGAAAATGGTCTTATGAGATGTTCCAATTGTCATCACGAATTCAAAGATGGCTTTTGTGATCATTGTGGTTACTCCTTTGAATACAAGCCTGTTTTCGAAGAGCTGCCTCCTGGTGCTTGTGATAACGATAGTGTTTACGACTTTAGCATTTACTACCGTCATAATAATGCCAGTACCACCACCATCAGCCATAATGACAATAGCAGTAGTGGTACTAGCAGTACGAGCGCAAGTGCAAGTTCTGCTAGCACCAATAACACGAGTAATCTTAGCAATATCTCTCCAAGGAAACTCAGAACCGGTACCAAAGACATTTCGAATTCATTTGCGCAAATCTTCCCAAGACATCAACAACATCAATCTCCTTTTTCAGTTTATTTCTCGCAACTTCATTCGGCTTCTGTACCCAATTTCATTCCTCAAACAATCATTGCAAAGAATCCTGTTGACTCAAAACGTCAAGTGATCAAAATTGAGCCAAAACCGACTACACCAATCAAAATTAAGCCATCCCCTTCTCTATTTCACATCCCTCTTGATTCATATAGGCGGCCACCAGGTAGACGCCCTTTTTTAAAAACGAATTTATCGCAACTGGATACATCTTTTGAACCACGGAGACTGCCTTTAGCTCTACCTGAGATTGAGCCTGAGCCTGAGCCTGTGCCTGAGCCTGAACCGAAGACTCAACCTGATCCTGAACCTAAGCCTGAACCTGAAAGAGCAATGAGCACAATTGATTTATCACAATGTTATACCCCCAGGACTGCAACTTCCACGTCAAGACCATTTACAAGTTCGAATTTAAGCAACTTCCAATTCTACCAGTACTTCACCCCTTCTATTGACCTTCGTCCACCATCTGAATTCCAGAATGACACAAGCTAGTGCAATCATCATCATTATCATAGCCAGCTTTATTCCAACTGTTTTACGATTATTCTTTTTTTTCATTATTATTTTCGGCTTTCAATATAATACATATACCTTGGAAAGGTGTGATAGCTGTCCTCCTTTCTGGAACGAACCTTTTTAAAGAGAACCATGAATCAAACCAACTTGATGATTTTTATTATTACTATTATTCTTTGTTTGCTTTATGTTTGAACTTTCAATTTCGGCAACTTGCTTTTCGAAATGGGATTTTAGAATTAACACATTATTGGGATAAAAAAGAGGAAAGAATCTCTAGCATTTATTTTGCTTCTGTTAACGTTTATGTTACTGTTTTGTTTTGTTTTGTTTTGTTTTGTTTTTGATTACCTTTTTATTCTTCAGGTTGAATAGGATATATACAGATAATGATGAGCATCTACTTTTGGCGTTTCTGCTTATTAACCTTCATTTGCTCTTTCCAATTGGTTTCTTTTCGTTTCGCAGGAAAAAACTTGATATCATGACTCCACAAAAAGTGTATCTCAAAGATAGAAAACGAATAAATAAAAAACAGGTTTCTCTTTCTGTTTGAATCAGACCGTAATTTCAATTATTAATTTGTCTATTTCATATTTTTACAAATATCTACTTCGACTGCAAAAATGACCAAAAGGCAGCAGGTATGACCAAAGTGGGGGGAAACAAAAAGGGTACGAACTGAGCTTGGATTGCTCTGACACTCGTCAGACTTTTCCAGAGCTCTAGCAAAAGCAATAGCAAAAGCAAAACTTACCATCATATCAGGATTATTAGTTGTATTAAAGGGCCATGCCCTGTGCTCTCCATTTCCTGTTGTTACGTCGCACCAAACGAGAAAAAGAGAGAAGTTCATTTGTAAGCTTGACTGGTTGCAGCTCCATTTCTGCAACCGCTGATAAGTTGAATATGGATGCATATGGCGATATTGAAAGACGGGTCATTACCTGTTTGTCCTTCCGACCTAGATTTTAAAGGTATAGGGAAGTCCATATGACTAAGGAACTTGGGTTTGACATGAAAAAAGAGAAAAAAAGACACCAATCTTTAATTTTACTCTTGAGATGAGCTTGTGTCAACTAATTAGAATCCAATGTTGAATTCAAACTACTGAACATAGTGAAACCGGGGAGTATTCCTCTTGCCTCTCATATTCTTAAAGTCTTTGAAGGGAAGTTTCGCAATGCTGTCTCAGAACAGTTTTTGTGTATTGACCACAAATCTAACAATGAGATGCTTGAGACTACAATACGGTTTCATATCAAGCCTAACTCTTGTAAAGGCCAATGAATCCATTTCCATTACCCCTCGCCTGCTTAGAACATTGGTTACACCAAATTGGTTTCGTTGCCATGTCTAAATCCTTGCGCTATGAGCGCATTGTTACACGTTCAGTGTCTTGATATTTAGGGAAATAAATCCATTTTTGCCTGCTTTGTTTTGATCAGAGTGGCCCTCCATAGAAATAGCAATGATAATAAATCCAAAAATTTCTAGGTATTTGCTCTTTAGAAATTCCAAAGCTCACCAATCTTGTAGGTTGATCGATTCACCATGCAAAGTTCACAAGTCTGGTGGATTGTTGGCCCGATAAAAACTATCATCCTTTTTGTTTCTTAAAACTTTGTCCCTGATAAAAGAAGCCGCACTCATTTTTGTAATGGTTTGACAGTTTGTGGATAAAGAGTTTTCCTATCGACTTGATAAATTAGATAACTATTCTCATCAAAAGAAAAAAAAAATTTCTTTAACACTCCTGACCTCCGAAAGTCTGTGCCTGGACCAGGAGAGCGTAGTTCTTGAGCAACATGAATACAATGTCTTGCCTGGCTTGGGCATCTAACTATCTAAACAAATGTTCTATAGCTATTTTGAGAACCTTCGTCTCACCTTCTTGGCCAAGGAGCTCCAGAGAAAGACCATCTGGGGCCTTGAGTATTCATGGATGGATGGTACTCATCTGAAGATATACAGGCCATGCTGAAACTTCCAAGAAAGACTCCACGGGCTAAAAGATGGGACCGGTTCTTGGTAACGCACGTTTGGACTTCAATTTTGGTTTGGCAATGGTATAACTGTTAAACCTCTTTGAAAACGAGTAAAGTGGTACACCTTGCAGTATTATTGTAAAGGAACATAAGAACAACGTTTTCTCCTTAGGAGTACAACTTTGAGAAAAATACAAGAGCTTTCTATTCTGCCGCAAAAAAACGCTAAGCTATTGCTTAACAATTGCACAGTCAGCATGATAGTGAACAAGGAGTTTATTGTCATCTAAACCAACTCTATATGAACTACTTTGACTAAACATCGTAAAAATATGTACCCAATCCCGGTAATACAGGTGGTTAAATAATATCTGGGAACAAGTTTTTAAACAATCTCAATCGAGGTTGTGGCCACTGTTATCTAGTCAATGACTGTCAGAGTGGGTTTTGTATACATCTCTTTATACTCTTTCTGATCCTTGTGAAATTTCATTTAAGAAAGATACAGAACGAAACGAGAATAATGATTTGGTAACTGAATGAATGAAAAGTCGGTGAGCTTGGCCATTGGAGTTATCGCAGGTGAAAACAAAGCAACCAATCTAATTTGTGAGATGCCACTCACAACAAACTAGAGTAGGCTCAAAATGCCAAAGTCTTGAAACAGACCCTCCAACATTAACGAATCCCCTCAAGTTTTCATCTGTGGATAAAAATACACTGCTGATGTGTCTGAAGACTTTCTTACATTCATTTCCTGGCAAAACAAAAAAAAGGTTGAGAAGAAATGCACAGGTTAGTGTGGGGAAGTAGATGCAGAAATTGTTTGGTTTCAAATCACGAAAGCGTTTTGTTTGAAGGATGAAATATCAACCCTTTGTGATAATGCGAGTTAGGCGACATATTTGATTGAGAGATAACTATCGAGTCACTCTGACCTGAGAAAATTACGGAGCTATCCTATCTCCAATTGGAATTATTCTCTATCTTTTTTTCTTTTTCAACCTGTTGGAAACAAAAAAAACATTGTGCATCAATGAGAACCTACAAACGAATTCCTCCCTCGTCTCTCGATCTTTCCACTATTGCTAGTTTAGATTGAAAGCTAGAAATTGAAATTAAGAGACATTGTAGAGGTTATACCTGATCAGTGATATTATTATATCCAAGAAACTCCCTTCCCCTTTGCATTTTTTGTAATTGAACCATAGTAAGGACATGAGCTAAACAATGACCTCTGAATTGATTCTGCTTTTTTAATGTAACTAGGAATGCATCAGCCATTGGGTTTATCCATCGCATGGCATCTGTGAAATCCATCACATCTATCGTATACAAATCCTACATTAACATGCAAGACTAACATAAAGAGACAACTCTAGTGCCTGCTGAATTGTTTTGATATCCTTTCTCAAAGATATAGGTATGAAAACACTTTTCATAATCCTGTTCTAATCAGGTCCAAAGATCTGGTAACCCAAATTCTCGTGGATTCGTGCTCCAACAAGTCAATTCCGGGGGTCGGATCAATCCATCTGTTTACAAATGCGATTTGTGGGTGATGTTCTTTTCAATTCATACTTTCCATGAATCATACCAGTCTTGGGTTCAGAAAACAAACAAAAAGCTTCTTAAATGTGTATATTGTCTTCTATACTTGAGTAAAGTGATCTCTCTAACTCTAATACCAAATCCCAGATATTTTTATTTTTTTTTGCTCAAAGGCCATTGCGTTTCATTTCATTTCACTATGGGTTCCAGCTCTTGTCAAACTCCCTAATACCAATTTTCTTTCTTGTTTTTGATTATCGTGTCATCAATAATCTCACCTCATTCCTTCACTTTCCCTCCTCCTTTCTCTGTTCATCCATCTTGAACCTCAACCTCAAACTCCAGTTCCGGACTCTTTCACAATTTTTTGGTTTTTTCTTTTTGTTTGTTTATTCAGCAACTTTATAATATATGTATGACAATGTGCAAACGTACCTCCAGTAAACTGTTGTCTTTTTTTTTCTTAGTTTTTTTGTTTTTATGCTGTGTATCATTTTCAAAACAACCACAATACCAATAAAAATTTGGACAATGAGAAGTAAAAGTGAACCTGCAGCAAATAGAGTAAAACAAAAATATAAATGGAACCGAAGTGAAGCGAAGCGAGCGACTCCTGAAAACAAGACAAAACGGATTAATAAAAAAAAAAAAGTACCAACCAACCAAGAAAATAAAGATTTCAAGTTCTAAAACTTGCCGTTCAACTTTGCATCTCCGTTATGGTTCAAAGCAAGGTCTGTACTGGAATTTGACTTTGAAATGTCTCCATCTGCAACCGCCACGTCGATAATGGATCCACGAGTCGTTGTTCGTAACAAATGACCACGATCGTCAATGTCTACAGTGCCCGCATTTTCAAACAGGTTAATATCCCCATTCAACAACCCAAGAGTCTCCAAAACTTGAGCAGGATCCAAGAGGTGTGATTTTGCAATTGTTTTCTTGGATGCTGGACCAACAGTTACCGGGTAAAAAGTAAAATCGGGCTCAGATTGTTGTTCATCTCCATTGGACAACGATTCTTTCTCCAAATCGTTTAAAGCTTTAAACATGTCTTCATCAGTTTGATCATCTCCAAGACACAGTACAAAATCCGGATTTTTGCCCAATTGGCTGATCACGTTTCTCACCAAGCGTTTTACAATTTCGCCCTTGTTTACAAAATTTGGTCTCACCTCAATGTTTGCCTTTCCTGCCATTACCTCCACATCGTAACGTTTTGCAACCGTAAGTTCCAAGTGATTACGACATTCTCTTGCCTGGTAAAGACCAAAATCGGGATCAGCGCGTCTATAATGCCATGTCAAAGCTGCTTTTTTCACCTCGACAAAGGAACCCTGGGTACGTTCTGTATAGTAATTAAAGATTTCCAAAACGTCTTTTTGCCATGACATGTCACTGTTTTCAATAAGGTTGATCCATTGAGTCGAATGTATTTCTTTGATGAAACAACCGTGTTCTGCAGATAATCCCAAATCTGAATTTTTCGATCCAATCCATCTTTCCAAAAAAGCTTGGTCTCTACCCGAAATGATCCAGATTTCATTTTTAGGATCCTCACTCAATTTTTGCAAAGTGTTTGTAAGCAGAATTGTGGGGATTGCAGCAGAAGGTTCTTTAACAATGGGGGTTAGGGTTCCATCATAATCAAACAGAAACAAGCGTTTTGCTGCGTTTTGATAATCTTCGAGCAACTTGGGTCGGTTCAAGGCCGGTGTGATGTGAGTGTCAAGATGGGAGTGTAGGTTTGTGATGAGGCGGGTCAAGAATTTGGAGACCCAGTGTTGACAGGTATTTTCAATAACGTGTTTGTAAAGTTTTTGTTCAATACTTTTCTTCTTCTCTTGAGACATGAGTAGACATTCGTTGATTGAGTTTGCGACAGCGACCGAGTCCCATGGATTAACCTGGATGGAGTCGATTAGGGTATCTGCGGTACCGGTAAACTCTGAGAGAATCAAGGGTGAGTGGTTGTCTCTTTGGCACACGACAAACTCTAAAGAGGTTGTATTCATACCGTCTCTGACGGAGGTGATGAGTCCCAAGTCTGCGACACGCAGGAGAGCAAGGTATTCGTCCTTTGCTATACGCATAGGGTAATGCTGTACGGGAGAGAAATGTAGTTCACCATAGGTACCGTTAATATGAGCAACGAGTTCACTTACTTTTTTCTCAACTTTTGCAGCGTGGAGGTAGGCTGGGGATGAGACCTGGATCAACACAACCTTGTTGCGCCATTCGGGGAACATGCTCAAAAACATTTCAAAAGCCTGTAGTTTTTGCACAACGCCTCTTACGGTGTCGAGGCGGTCACGACCGACAATAATCTTTTTGTCCTCTCCGTACAACTGTCTTATAGATTTGATCTTGTCGAGTATGTCAGGGTTATCAAAGCAGTCAGCCTCGACTTTGCGAACGTCGATGCCGATGGGTAGGGAATCCACGGCAACGTGGACGCCAAAGGCGGAGACGTGATTTGGAGAGACTTCACATCCGAGAAGGCGAGAACAGGATGAGATGAAATGTCTGGAGAAGGAGTATGATTGGAATCCGATGAGATTTGCGCCTAGCATTCCTTCCAGCAGCTTCTTGCGTTTTGAAAGGCAGCGGAAATATTCGCTGCTGGGGAAAGGAGCATGCATGTAGAGGCCAATATTGGCATCGGGGACTTTCATGCGGAGGATCTGGGGCAACAGAAGTAGGTAGTAATCGTGGATCCAGATGATATCACCTTTTTTGTATAAAGAGACGATTTTGGAGGCATAAGCTTCGTTAAACTTGACGTAGTCGTACCACCATTGGGCCTCTTGCCTACCGTCCGAAGGTTCGGATTGAATGTAGTGGAGGGCGGGCCAGATGATGTTTTCCGCATATTTGCGCCATCTTTGTTGGTCTTTTTGGAGCAACCATACGGGGTAGATTTGATCTGATTTGTTTGCTAAGCGGATTTTTGACTCTATGGATGATTTTTCTTGCTCCGTCAGGTAGAGGCCGTCGTTATCGAGGGGGTTCTGGGCATTGTGGGTGATGAGCTCGCCTGTCCATCCGACGAGGAGGGTTTCCCAATTAGATCTCTGGGAGAGGTAGTAGTAAGAGGAGTAGAGGGCCGAGGAGCCACGTGTGTGTCTAATGTTCCATTCGTTGGGCGGATCGAGGGGCGTAGGAGTGCTGGCCGAGTTCAAAGAAGGATCGGGGGTTGGAGCAGTGGGGGCATCCGGCGAAGCTCCAGTTGACGATGAAGATGGGACGGCTGGGGCTGCACTGGCGGCACTGGTAGCGGCGGCGGCACTGGCGGCAGCAGCAGTAGTGGGGGTAGAAGAGTAGATAACGCTGGGCAGAGTGGTTGTTGCGAAGATGATGCGGCCAGACAGAGGGGGTTTGACTGCGGAGGCCGAGTCGTCGGAGGGGGCGACCACGGGGCACTCTGGAGGCGCGGGAGACGCAATGGCCTCGTCTTCTATACAGGAGGAAGGCATTGAGCGGGAGCAAGAGGAGGACTAAAGCGAAGCGAGAAGAGTTGGTGGTGGTGGGTGTGGAGGGTGTGGAGGGTGTGGTGAGAGAGCGACGGGAGCACTTTTATATCTGCGACAGGTCATGATCTACAGATCGCTGCTGTTTGGCCCGATCAAAAACCCACGTGGCCCTCAGGCCATCCCGAGCACGCTCAGGGCAAGCGCCCGCCGCCGCTCGGCCGCGTCACGTGCGCTCTCGCTGCCCCGCGGGTAGTAGCTCTGCACGTGCAGCGGGCCCTGCTCGGGCGCACCCGCACCCGCACCCGCCCAGACCCTGCCGGAGAGACCCGGGGGCAGGGGCAGCAGGGTCCACAGCGCAAAGTGCTCGCTTCGGTCGCCGCGGACGGTCTTCTCGTTGGTCTTCGTCTTCAGTTTTGTCTTCGTCTTCGTCTTCGTCTTCCTCGGGTTCAGGTTCAGACCCAGGCTCGTCGGCAGGCTCCCCGGCAGGCTCACCGGCAGAGCCAGCAGACCCTCGTCTCGGCCCACCGTCGCCAGGAAGCGCAAGTACGCCCACGAGGACACCAGGCTGCTCGCCGCCAGCACGCCCAGCGACTGCACTCGCAGCCAGGCCTCGCTCTTTGTGTGTGCTCCCGCCAGCCAGGCCGCCAGCAGCAGCAAACCGTAGACACTGGCCACCATGAACGGGACGTGGTCTATTCGCGGCTGGAACTTCCACCGGCTCGTCCCCAGCCCGATGCTGATCCGCTTGCCGGGCTTGCGCTGCTTGAGCCCCACCAGTAGCGCCATCACTATCGACAGAGGCGACCCGACAGACACATATATTCCAATCTCCTGTTGAGACTGATCTATCCCATCCAACAGGCGAAATCGCACCGTGAAATACACAATCACCACCAGATTGTTCACAACTATGCTCCACATCACATACTTGATAAACTGCACCCTGTCGTTCCACACCTGCTCCAGGTACTTGCCAACGTATCCGATTATCACCAGCCATATCAGCAACGGCACCACATTCTCCTCGATCAGCGAGCTCGTCACCAGAACCCATGGCCTCTTGAGAAACTCCGAGATCTCAAGCGGCAGAATCAGGTTGAGAAACGGAATATACAGGTCGTGCGGGTGCGGAATGTCAGCGATACCCTCGACTTTCACCCCGTCCATGCCATTCTCCCCTTCATTGGTGCTGCCAGTACTGCTGGTACTGGTTCTGGCACTGCTGCTGCCGCTGCCGCTGCTGCTGCTCGTTATCCCCGTGTCCGTTGTGGTTATCACCATCCCACTGCTTGGAGACGACAGATGTGAATAAACCAGGCTCACATACGTCCAGTACTTGATTATCGTGACCGCCAACGAAAGCACCGAAATCGAAATAACCAGTCCTTTTGTAACCGGTGGGAAACTTAGTGTAGACCGTAGATGGACCATTATGCTATGCTGTTGTGATACTGTGTGATGCTAGACAAAACAAAAACAGACTAAACAAAAAGATGATATGTGAAAAAATCGGCTCCAACCCAACCTGAACAATCACACCTCAAGCGAAAGACCCCAAAAAACAAAAGATTCAAAGTCTGAAACTGGAAGGGCTGGTTGGAAAGAAATGGTCCACGTATTCAAGGAGAAAAGAGTGTTGTGGAGGAGGTGATGACTACGCTCACCTCCTTTCCACCACCTTTTACCTCCACCACTTTTTCTTTTTTGTTTGGTCCTAAACAAAAAAACTGACTGTTTTCACCCAAAATGCACAGAGCTGGTCTGTCGGTGCTTTGGCACTCACCTAGCCGCGCCCTACGTTTGCTTCCACGGCCGGCGAGTATTTGCAATGCACCGTGTTGGTGTTCAGCAACACTGAACAGACCTACAAGCCGTCGCCTAAACTCAACGGCACCTCCCCCACCACCACAGCTTACTCCAGAAGAGCAACAGGCACACAGAAAACAGCACCGTAAAACGCTTCTCCCAATTCTTGTTCTTCTCATGATATTCGGCTCCCAGTCTATAAACCTAATAAATCTACAAAATTTTCATAACGACCAAAAGAGAAGGTTTGAAACAAAAATCCACATTCTAGAGAAATTGATGGAGGGAATCGAAACTGGTAAAATCGACGCTTCAAAAGTAAACCTCGATAGAGAACTACGTCTCATAAACAAGTCTTTCAAGTATGGCTCGTCGACTTACAACTACGAAGACGCCAATTCAGATGATGACGAGGATGAACTGGTAGAGGCCGGATTGGACAAATTTTTCAGTGGCATGTCCGTCAGCACCTCAACGGGTCCTGGTTCCAATTCCAATTCCAATTCCGATCTCAATGCCGACTCCCAGAACAGATCTGAATCGGAATTGGCCTCAGTAGACCCAAACAATCAAAACTCGGGAGACTCTAATGCCGCCATCCGAGATCCAGCTCTAAAAGGGAAATACTTTTAGATCATCATTGATCGGACTTGCCAAACATATCTCGAATATTATTATATACTTTACACCACCACTAGCACTACATATTTTGTTTGTTTGTTTATCCACATGCCGAAAACAAAAACGAAACTTGTAAATCTTTTTGGATCCTGCAACCCATGTGGTTTCGCCTATCCTTATCTTGAACCCATTTACCCTGTATTATTTCAAGATTTACGATAAGACAAGCTTCAAGGTTGTGTGTATATATTTAACGCCCATCACCTTCTTCTTCATCATCACCATCTGCGTAACTATACCGTAGCAAATGAAAATCGTTTACAAATTACTAGTCCAGATACCGTAATTTTTTTTAATCCATTGGATTAAACCCGTTGTATGATTTTCCATCACATTGTAAGTGATCTCTTGCCATGGAACATTGGCATGTATTAGAGATGTGGATATTGGAAGATCTTGCTCGGCAATCGCAATTACAATTCTCCGATTGGACTCAAGAAAACAATGGTCAGATATCTGGGAACAATTGCTCTTTTGCTTTCCTACCAAGCCCATGCTTTGCTCTGATACCCATTGTCACCTGTTCTTTCCTCGCTTTTTTGTGGTGTTCTATCCTGTACATTGTGGTAAATAAATTGATGGTTGTTTGAATAGCCCTATACTCTGGGTTTATTTTTAATTCTAAAACTTTTGGTTACTAGTCGGTAACCGCAGAAGTAAACTGCCAGTGCATCCCTCCTGTTGAAATGGATATATTATACACTTGTTTAGGTTCTACCTTTCTTTCCATTAATTATCTCAAAATTCCCGTGTTCATGTTAGCAACTAATGAGTCTACTAACAATCGTCGCCATCTTTTGGACTACTCATGTTTGGTAAGGATGTGTCAAATCAATAAACTTGTGTTCGTCTAAACCTAACAATAACGAGATTTATTGCAAGCTTCATCATTTGATCTGCTTAAAGGCTTATCGGCTATGGATCAGTCACTCGTATCTATACAAGCCATTTACCACTCCTCTCCTTCTTGGAGCGTACTACGACAAACCGTCGGCTTGTTCCATTTTGGTTTTGATAAAAGATGTCACAGGTTGGCATGGCTGTGGTCTTGATACCATTTTCCCCCGTATATTGGCATTTTTCTGTAAAACCATCTCATGCCCCCTTTCATTTTTCACTTTAATAGCTAGAGATCCTCCAGCGATGGCAAGAAACGTAGCTGTTTCGTTTCTGATGCCAGGTAGCAACACAACTCGGAAACGGTTGTACAACAGGGTTTCGTTAGCCCAGTTCATGATAGCAGTAGTGAATCTATACTTGTTGGTTGGATAGGTACGCTGTAAGACAATGTGGCTTTACACCAGTAACGAACATGCTAGTTATAAAAATACAAAAGCACTCCCATCGAAGTATTTTCTCACTTCCATTGGTCGCAATAACAAGAAAAGAAGGTCTATTTCCAATGGATTTTTGTTTTTGCTGTCAACTTATCTTTTTGTTTTAATATCAACCTAGTCCAGTCTCATCTTTTCTTGTATACTGTTATAAGAAAAGGATTTAACAAGAAAACAATGACAAGACTTTGCTGATATATGTTGATACTACTTTTAGTGTGGGAACCTAGTATTACATTGTGAAAATGGACAACTCCAGAAGCTTATATGAGATACACAATTTAACTTGACGAGTCAGGCCAAGTTCAGCTACTGACATCTTCAAGTAAATTGCGACGGTTTAAGATGAACCATTACGATCTATTGAGGCAGTCATTTCTTTCAAGCTATTGTGAAGAGCTCGGGAAGATATCTTTTGGGGCTTTTGTGTTTTCAGACGTTTATTCTTTTGTGTTTTTAATGCTGATTATTACTGTAAAGTAGCCTTGTCTAGTGTATTTTTTCGTAATCTAAACGTAGAACACTGTATAAAAAGCTATCAGATCTGGCCGAATGAAGCCTGTTTCGAAACGGGTTTTGTATTGTTGGTATGGGATGGCAGAGATGTCCTGTTAGCGCGTTTACGAATCGCATTGTCTGGAGATGAAGAGATACGATATCCAGTTTTAACGGTTTCACTCCCGGTTTTTTGAAGTCGTTTGAAGCAACATATTTTTTGAATACATAGTAGGTTTGCTAAATTAACGAGCTTCTCCTGGTAAAGCTCTTCTGGTGCCACGAAGGAAAGCCATAATCTTGAGATATACATGCTCGATATTAGAAATCTCTAAAAACACACCGATTCAATGCATTTCTTGGAATTGTTGATTAACCTAGCAACAGAATTGTGTTGAGCGAAGAGCACTGGAAAATTGACCGCGTAGCTGGTTGCAAACCACGGCATCACAAATATGATATAAAGCATTCTCTTTCTTCTTTCAAGTCCACCCTCCTACCTCATAGTTGGAAGAAATGACACTTAGAACGCATTTTTGGACTTTATCTGTTCACAATACTCTATTTTTAGTGCATCATCTAGCAGCAGCAGCAGCAACAGCTTCTCCGATGGATCAGTGGCGCTTGGAAGACGATGTCCACGAGAAGGAGAAAGTGGATGACAAAGACGAAGATGAAAACCATCAGCTCCAGCCGAGAGTACAATTTCGAAGAGACTGGGGCCCTTGGTATCCTTATCAGTATATTGGTAAATCAGCTTCACAATCTACTGATAAGGATACCACTCTAACTAAGAATCTTATTAGAGCAACTACTGTAACCTTGCCGAGAACCTTAAAACTTTCTTCTGCTTTCGCTGTTTAGATGGCATGTACAGGGGCTCTCTCTATTTCCTTCTCACAATCATGAGGCTGAGAGCCTAAATTTAGTTAAAGTAGCCGTGTCTACTTTAAACAACTATAAGTTCAAGTTCACACGCCAGTGTGAAATACATTCCAGATCCTTTTGTCAAGGCAAGACAACTGACGGATTATTAAACAAT
The DNA here is from genome assembly GCA_030581615.1 of Alloascoidea africana. NCBI lineage: Eukaryota > Fungi > Ascomycota > Alloascoideomycetes > Alloascoideales > Alloascoideaceae > Alloascoidea > Alloascoidea africana. Next base: position 40,703 of record JAKTTT010000077.1, on the reverse strand, counting down.
CGATTGTATACTTCACTGGATATGTCACCCATTCAAAGTCCGTGAGAATTGTTGAAAGAACCTGGAGGATTCTTGAGCATCGGTTGTAGAATAGTCCCAGTTTTTTATCTAGTGAATTTTTTGAATCACAACCAGGCTTGTTGGATAAAAATGCCCAAACAAATCGGAAGTTTCAGATAGAACTGTCCCTCTCTGAGGACAAATGAACCACTTCAAAATGTCACGTACTTAGGGAGATTCAAAGACAAGGAGTGAAGGAAATCCTCCCTGTGTTCAATTAATTAAATGTCACGAAAGAACAAATCCATGTGTTTCTGCCATACCATTAAATATAACTTATTAACATAGAATGTTGAAATATTTGCAAATGTATCAAACTTCTAAAGCTATGCTACAGCCTTCACATCAAAAAAACTTTTGCAAAATGTAAACGATCTTGATAATCTATTCTAAATAAAACAGTTACAAGCAATGCAACACATTCATGAAGAAGGAAAAAAGCAACACCAAACCATACAGAAGACATAAAAGAAAACCTTCCCACTAAAACAAATTACTCTACATCAATCATAAACTATTAATTTGGTTAAACAACTGCTGCTCCACAGCATTCACATTCTCATTGTATTTTTGTGCCAGAACAAACTTGCCATTCTCGTACAATAGGTTCTTGGCCCTTATGCCAGTCATAAACGTCCAGACCAAATCTTTTGCTTTTCTACCATTTTGATACCCTGCAACTGCCAGGTTTTCCTGGTGTGTGACTTCTATCCGTTGCAAAGAGCAAAGATAAAGGACTATTGATGTTAACTGGGGGGAAACGTTTGATAATTCTTTGAGCTGAGTTTGCAAGTAGGAGAGACAATTTCGGATCTCCAGGGCTGAATTGGAGTAGTAGAATGTTCTTAATACCGTCCAAAAGTGTTTTGCGAGTCTATTGTGATAGGTAAACGTATCGTTATGAACGTTGAAAATAGACTCCAACTCGGTATACAGATTATTTCGCTGGTCGTTTAGCATTTGGAAGTGTGCGTGATGATCGATAGGCAGATGATTTTGCTGTGCAATCTGGGACACTATCTCGAGTTCTCCCTCAACTAGCACCAGCAAATTAAGACCGCTCAAAACACTCAATTCGGTGTTTGCTAGATCTTTACAGCTGCGAACTTTTTCGTAACGAAGCTTGGCATCTTTGAGTCTGCCACAGGCTTGGAAATACAGGCCTGATAGAAACAGAGTCTGGGGGATGTACCAGTGGAACGAAGGCGCCAGTGTGGAAGGCAGGCTTTCGATCTCAGATGTTAACAAGACAAGAGTTGAAGTGTCGGTAAGGTTTCCATTAAGAAAGTTGAGATAGGATTGGTAGAAAAGAATTGAGAACCTGAAGGACCTGAGTTGCACTTTCCGTTGCTCGTTCTTCTCCATGGTCCTTGTCATTAGCGCGTCCGAGGAACGCAACTCTGATTCTACCACGCTCAGCCCATGCTGGAAAAACTTGGCAGCCTTTGAAAGGTCCTTGATTGAAAACATGCTAACGATCCCAGACACCAGATACGAAAAGATGAAAAAATCTGTCTGGTTAAGCCATTGAAACTTGACTGGCACCACGGTCTCTTGACCATTCACAAATGCGCCTACATTTACTATCGCTGTGCCATCTCCAAGCCAGCTAAGCCAATCGCCTTGGTCATCCTGTGGTTGTTGATCTATAAACTTGTGCAGGTCAACCATTTTTCCCGTGGCAGACTCGATATTACCCATGCCAACGCTGGCAATTAAATCACATAACAACTTGACACCATATAAATTTGCCACCGGTGGCATCATCTCATCCAACAGAGACAAACAACGACCGGCTTCTACACAGTTCAACAGCCCTAGATAAATCAGCGCCTCCATGGTCAGGGCAAGATACCGCAGGTTGGGATCCGGGGTAGGAGATGAGGATACAGATTCCAGAATGTTGAGAGACTGGTAAGGATCCGAATGCTGAATGTTTTGGGCCAGCAGCACCTGGTACATTTGAATCCAACAAACAGAGCCAGCTTGGTTGGCCTCTTCGATGCAAGTGGAAAGGAACCGTGAAGCAGCCTTGGGGTTGCTGGCGTGTAGCAGTTGCGCCTCCAGATGGTACATGACGAACTTCATTTCGTCCAGGCCGTATCTCTTTGCTATGGAAATGGCCTTTCCTAGGATATCTACGGTCTTGTCCGTGTTGTGGGTCTCGGCAAACAGCAGCTGGGCCAGAATCAAACGCGTCGAGGTTTCCTGGTGGGGAGTCAGGCCCACGGAGTTGAGAGTCGCCAGCAGGCACTTGACGGCCACGGAGAGCAGCCGGCGGTACTCCTCCAGGTCCATAACGGTGGCGATCTTCAAGGCCCTGGCGGCGCCGATGTACTCGTTCGCAACCAGCAGCAGCACCGAGTGGTGGTTGTTCATGGTGTCTCTCGTCCAGCTTCGTCCAGCTTCACACAAACGCGTCGCGGCCGCAAAAAAGTGCTCCGCCGGAGGAGGAGGGTGTACGGGTGTACACTCACGTGATTCACAAAATTTTCGCCTGCGCGTGCGCAATTCTTCCCAAAACGGCAATCGCCACCTGTTAAGTTTGCGTTACCCGGCCGGCTCGCGGAAAATATAAAAGGAGGTCGATCGCCCCTCTCGTTCCGGTTTTTTTCCCAGAATTTCCCCGGGTTACCCTCTCTTCCTTATCTGCTCGCCACACACTCTTTCAGTTTCCATCCTCAACACTTACTTGGAGAAACATTAGATTGTTGGCTCTTTGTATATATATTAATTAACTAATAAACTTTCAACTATTCGGTGTCTCCTCTATTTCCCAAATGGACAGCTTACGTCTTCCCACCACTGCCTCAGCTGCTAAGGCTTTTGTGTCGCCGGGGTCCCTGTCTTACAACATGGCCATGGATACGCCGTCGAGCAATAACAAGCCTACCACGCAATCAGAGTCACAGCCTGTGTCGCAGCCACAAGCTGAGGGCGAAGACAACTCCTCTTCTGGCATTGTCCCAACCTTACAGTATGTTCCTGGACCAAGCATATGATTGCCTAGCCTAGGAAGTTTACCCATAATTAACTTTTTTTTTCTTCTTTTTGTGTTTTATAGGAACATTGTCGCCACCGTTAATCTCGATTGCCGGTTAGACTTGAAAACTATTGCCCTACATGCCAGAAATGCCGAGTATAACCCGAAGCGTTTTGCTGCCGTGATTATGAGAATCAGGGAACCCAAAACAACGGCGTTAATATTTGCTTCTGGTAAAATGGTCGTTACCGGCGCGAAATCAGAGGACAATTCAAAGTTGGCTTCGCGGAAATATGCTCGGATTATTCAAAAGTTGGGCTTTAACGCCAAGTTTACAGACTTCAAAATCCAAAACATTGTTGGCAGTTGCGATGTAAAGTTCCCTATACGGCTGGAAGGTTTGGCCTTTTCTCACGGAACTTTCTCATCCTATGAGCCTGAACTTTTCCCTGGTTTGATTTACCGCATGGTGAAGCCAAAGATCGTCCTACTGATATTCGTGTCGGGCAAGATTGTTTTGACTGGTGCAAAGCAAAGAGAAGAGATTTATGCAGCTTTTGAGGCAATTTACCCCGTGTTAAGCGAATTCAGAAAGTGCTAAGCCTACAATCAGATATTGTGTGCTTGTTTCCTCCTGTTATTTCTGTGGAAGAGACGGTTTGAGAAGGTTTCCCCTTACAACCCCCTACTATACCGACCTTGGAAGGGATGGAAGTATCTCGAAGCAACATGTTTTACTTCCCATGTATATGCTCTTATAAGAACTCGATTCATTCCTTCCTTTCACCAATTTGTTATCTGCATTATGTTGCTTTTTTTTTTTTATAAAGTTCTGTTCTTCCTGGTTTTTTGTGTTATTACTACGAGTGTTTTGCTATTCCCACGACCCGACCCTAGTACCACCAGATCTATTTACGACATTTTTAAATAGTTCTTATAGCCGTATGTTATCATAGATAGTCAATATACGTCAACATCATCATAACGATGAAGTTTGCGATGATTTTTTTGGACTCTTGTAAACACCGCCTGTCGTGGTGTGGGCGTAAATTACATCGTCGTCGATGCAAGCCTTATCTTGATGATCATCGCAGCAAAAAAGGTTGACTGATAGCACTGCGACAAGCTTGTTGAGAAGACTTGGTCGGAGTGAGTCGAACAGTGCTTTAGTATTGTTTCCATGAAAACGAAGATTTCCAGTGTGAAAAGAAATGCTCTTGTTCTTGGACCAATCCATGATTCCGTTACAAACGCCAAACAGCATTCTTAAAACCGTTTGCCATTTTTCCTATATGCCTGCAACTCGCTTTCCACTTTTCTTCTTCTTGTCTGCTCTTTTATCAAGGCTGCTTGGTGTCGTCTGGTTAGATCCGATATTACCATGCGAAATTCTTTCCGTAGAATTTGTACAGTTGGATCTGAACTAGACTCAATGTTATTATTGGTTGTTGATATTGGGGTTGTCAGCATTCCAAGTGGTGGACCCTTTTCAGAGAAATCACTTGCCAAAGAGCTGCTGCTCATTGATGTTCGGAACGTTGTATTTGAAAGGGACTCTAGTTTGCCAACTTCGTATCTTAACAAGCTATTCTTGGCTTCATTTAGCTCGTCTTTAATATCGTCTATTTGTCTGTGCAGTCTGTCGATTTCGACTTCGGAGGCCAGAATTGTGGTTGTTTCTTTATCCAAATGCGCCATTGTTTCATGAAGGTTCTTCTCTAAAGAATCTGATTTCGTCTTTAACTCAGAAAGAATAGCCCTCCGGACATTTCTCTCATCATCGTACTGCCGATGTAGGAAAAAACACTGGAACTTCAGATTACGAATTGCCTTGTGTACTTCCGTCACATATTTTTCATCGTTCTCAGATTTCATAGCAGCCCGTGATATATTTTGGTTTAACTTTTGAAACACTGGGAACAAATCATCGGAATCGGTCTCTGACTCACTCGAGAGTTGTCTTTGTTGTTGTAAATCTGCCCCATCTTTGTTCCCATTTATTCCAAATAAAGGTCGTGTTTCTTCCAATTCGTAGTATTGGATCAAAATATCGAGCATCAAAAGGATCTGCTGTGGTAGGTTCACATTTTCGTCCCTGTACTTTATACTTTTGCTAGAGAGTATCGTGGATAGATGCGTTTTCAGATTTTTCAACTTACTCGTGTCCGGGCTGATTTGTTCTTCAATCGTTCTGCTCCCCATGGCAGGTCGGCTCCCGTGTTCTTGATCATTTTCTTGTTTGGGTGATGGCATTGAAATCATTTCTTTTGAAACGAGCCAGCATCCCAAAATCAAGCACCCCACGCAATGACTTAAAATTTTGTCATTGCAATCTTTCCTAACCTTTGGCTCGTTCCCAAACAAAGATTCTTGTATCAATGTTTGCAATTCTTCCTCCGATCTGATAGTATTTTTTCGAACTGTGGGCAGAATACTACTTCCATGTTCCACTTTTGCGGTGACGTAAAAGATGGAATTCTCAACCAGTTGGTGTATAAGAACCCAAAAAGCAAATTTTGACTTGATCTTGGCAATTATCAGCCTGAGTTGGAAAGAGGTATCAACATTAAGACGGTTAAGGTCCACTCCCATAAACGCATAAATTTTTTCGTTTGTCTTCTTCTGAGATGGTTGCGAACTAGAACTTGAGAGTAGGCCATCAGGAGACTCGCTTCCACCACTACCATTACCATTACCACTACCACCCCGGCCGCTGCTAACGGCAGCAGCCATCTTACCATGCTCTGAAAGGGTGACGGATGCCATGATTATACATCGGGAGCACGATTCTATCTACTCGGAAGAGAAAGAAGGGAGAAGAGGAGAGGATGTAAAATATCCGGCAGTTGGGTCCCACAGGCGGTCTTCATGCACTCCTTTAAAATCAACACTGGCAAGTATCAGAATAGCATCCTTCTGAATATTTTGGACATTCTTCCCCTTTGCCCAAGTCTCCGAGACATGGGATGATCTTCGCCACTTCAAGAGCCCATCGAGATGGCTCTGGCTTTCAGCCTCTCTCTCTCAAGCACTCGTCTGGACTGGGTGATCCGGTGCCTAAGTCTTTTTGAGTTTCAACCTTGTTCATAAACAATGAATAGTAGACCCAAAAACACAAAGAACGGCCTTTGTTTCGGGGAGCAGAATCTCAACAATCGGACTTCTATGAAAAAAAAAATCTCTAAAAACTGTCTATCGCTGAAGAGATGAAGAGTACAGCCGGAAGCCCTCGAGCACCTTCTTTCGTCTCTCAGAAATGAGCAGCCTGCGCTATTGAGCGCAACCCAGTGGAAGAGTGAAGACCCCCACGAACAAGCAAGAGAACAGAGTCCAGTCCGAGCCTGGAGAAGCTCCCAAGTCCCCTTTTCTTTCTTATCGTGAATTGATTCCGGCCGATTTGAGTGTGTACATTTGAGCATGAATACACGCCATATTAATAATTGCAGCAGCCAGTCTTCTGTTTGCTCTCCTTCTCAATCACACTCTCCTATGGCATTACGCTGTTCCTCTTTTACTCTCCCATCTCTTTTTTTTTCATCATGACAGCTCACCGCCGTTCTTACAGAGCCAAGTCCTCTTCATCCAAGAATTCATCCCCTTCCAAGTCTGAACGGGAGACTAACCGGAAGAAAGATGAAAGCTCGAATTCCAATGGGTCCAGGAAGCCAGGCTCTATTAGCGGATTGGATACTGAAGACGACTATTATCCTGCTTGGAAATTAAGAAGGACTAGAGCCTCTGACTCGAAAAAGTCTTATAAAGATTACACGTCTGAAAATGAAGCAGAAGAGGAGGACGATGAAGAGGAAGAAGAGGAAGAGGACGAGGACGATGAAGATTCTCAGGCAGCTGAAGAGAATGAAGCTGAGAATAGCGATTCTGAACAAATGACGAAAAAGGTAACAACCAAAATGACAACTTATTCCAAAAGTGAGAAAAGAGGAAAACGGGAAAAAACAGCAGAAGATGAAAACGAAGAACAAGACGATGAAGAAATTACACGATGTATCTGCGGTCACAAGGAATTACAGGATCCAGATGAATCTCAATTCCATGAAGATGTAAATATAGGGCTGTTTATACAGTGCGAGAAATGCGGAGTTTGGCAACATGGGTACTGTGTATCTGTACTAGAAAGTGTTCCCGACCAATACTGGTGTGAAAGATGTCGACCAGACCTTCATGTTATTACGGTGCGACCTAGTGGGAAGACTTCAAAGTATTTACCATCTCAGAAAAAGTCTAGCGGTGCACAGAAGAATACCCCCAAAACAAGGAGTAAGAATGGAGCTTCCTCAAGTCCTCACACCAGCGGGCGAAGTGCATCAAAACGAAAGGAAAGAGAAGACGATAATCTATACGAAGTGAAAAGATATGGCTCTTCAAAGCGCCGGTCTACAATGAACTCTAGCGAGTATGAGGAGACTCTGAGAAGAGTACTCGAGGAGTCTGCCAAGGAGACAAACGCACAAAAATCGGCATCTGATGACTTAAAGTCTGGATCGTCAAGAGGAAGAAAGAACTCTCTGCCGATGGATAATCAGCCCTCAGATCGTAGCGATGGAGAACAGCTTCAAGGTGATGCAAATGGTGATAATGCGAGCCTGCAGCAATCTGAAAATTCCAAAAGCAACAATAACAACACTAATAATAACAGAAATAAGAAACAAACAGCTGTCAAGCTCGCTGAGGACAATACTACCCAGTCAGAGTTTGCTACTCCAAAAATCTTCTCGGGGAAAAGAAAGCGCTTGAATTCCTCAGCTTCTAGCGGCACTGATATGAACAACGGGACTGTGTCTGATGTTTCCTCAACTGAGGCTGAAAAACGAGGCGGTCCAGCAATTATAAATGCTCCCGAAGATTCCAAAGATCGTTCCATAACAACAACGACAACGACAACACTGAAATCTAGTAGCTTATCTATGACAGCGGACTCCGTTGCGTCGTCTACTGATTTGACGTCTGACTCGGCGGTAGAAAGGAGCTCAAGGCACTCTTCTTCTTCTTCAAGGGCTACGAAACGAGGTAAACGAACCCGATACACAGGCAGCAATAACAAAGCGAAAACCCAAAAGAACAGCAGACCAGAAAGATCTACACCGAAAAGAGGATCTTCCGTGTCCAAACCTTCTCGGCCCAGAATACCACAATCAAAGGCTACTATAAACGAGATGCGCAAGCGGGTTGCGGCTATATTAGAGTTTATTGGAAGAACACAAATTGAGTTGGCAGAAGAACAGAGACAAGGATGGACTTTTGCTGAGAATGCAGTCAAATTGAGAGATCATGCGTTAAATGACACACAGGAAGAGACTGATGATTCTGTTCAGAAAGCTGGCCATTCTTTTGATGCCTTGTTTGAAAAGTATAATGGAAGTTTACAATTTATGGATGATCTTACCAGAAAGTTGTTGGTGTGGGAACAAAAATATGGAAAGTTTGGTGATAGGGATTGACCCAGTGTATTGAATATTGTTTTTATCATGATTATTGTCGTTTCTATTTTACGAGTTATTACTGTTGTTTAGCTTTACGTTGATTTCGTTTTTTTGTTCTCTTTTTGGAGTCTTGTTTCTGATTTTTGTTTGGCATGCCAGGGAAGAGCTTATGTACACGATGACGATGAAGAAGAAGAAGAAGAATCATGCTGAAAGTTGCTGCCCATCTCTGATTTCTGGATCGGGTTAATTCTTGTTTTATGTTTAAAATGTATAGCTTTAACTTGAGGATTTATGTGGGCCACCTTATTGTGCTAGAAAACTAAATATATATATAAAATGGCATCCTTCATAGACGGAAAGATTGAAGTGGATTAGAATTCACTCAAGCACTACAGTTTAAAACCCAAGATGTTTCTTGAATGCTCTACTAAAAAGACATGACTGGCGGGTTAAGCCTGAGAAGTTGGCTCTTATACTTCTCCCCCCTGGTGTTGTCTCCTTAGCCAGCTCAGTACCCAAACCCGCCAGCACATAAAGAGCATTTGCTCTTCATGCCCAACCTTTTAATTCCCCCAATCTGCCCGCAAGACGGCCGCCAATGCCATTTGATGGCTGCAAAGACCGTTTCTCGCACTTTTGCTGCTCTCTGCTGGCTCCTCCGTACACCCGCTGCTTGGAGACTTCGACTAATGGGCAAAACAGGATGCGCTCCTGAACGGAAGACAAGATAAATGTCACAACCGCGGCCTACTTTGGCGAGAGGGAGATCCACATCCTCGATCAAGAGTCTTCCGGATGACCGTGCGAAAAAAAGAGGATACAAACAGTTTGCCGTGCGAGGAGGGTCAAAAGTGAGAAACCTGAACAAGTTTAAGTTGACCCCCCACATAACCGGTCAGGGAGCCAACACCAGCCAGGCCCAGGAGCAATCGTCTTCTCTCAAGAACCCGAAGCGGCATCCGTTAGTGGAAGCTCAAAATAATAGACGTATCCGTATGGAACGATCGAAAAGCGCAGGCACTATCGTTTTAAGCAAGTATCGGCCAGAAGATAACAAGAACCACCTGCGCTCGCCACGACCGTTTCTCGCTGGTAGGAGAAGAAGCTCTCTGCATATTACAAGGAATGCAAAGCAACAGGATGAATTGAAAAAACAACCAGCGGAATCCGCACAGAAAGAGGGCTCTGAAACCGAAGAAGAGGTCGATTCCTTTTCTGATTCTTCTTGTAGCAGCGAGGCAGAGTTACAGACCCCGACGAAAAGCGCTTCACTATCTGGGGAATCGAAAGCTTCTCTAGCGTCTCAAAGAGACAACAATATAACCGCGCAGTCACCTTCTATTGCTCAACAGTATCTTTCAAACGTACTATTATCCCAATCTACAGGCCAAGAACGCGCTATTCCAAAGATGAACGTGGAGCAGAATTTGGTAAGAACAGCGATCCTCACGGGAGCTGCCAAATCTGCAGCAGGCTCAACCAGTACCAAAATGACTCGAGAGGACTCTGACGTTTCGGCTTTATCCATGGGATCAGCCACTATCAGAAGTAATACTGAACAGAGGTATGCCTCTCGCTCCATATCTCAGCGTAAACCAGCACATTGTGTTTCTCCTGGCGCTGTCGACCCAATCATGAGACGAGACGACGCCAGCACTTCGCTGGTTGATATGCTAGCAGCTTCAAAAGCTCAAACTCCAAATATCACCCGAACGCAGCAAAGGCTCTGGTTGCAACGGGAGAATAGCATTATGGATTTGAGTAATCAGCAATCATCAGGGAATCCTTTCCCATTTGTGTCCAGCTCAGTTCAAGATAAACGCGAATTTGAAAGGCTATCTCGAGAATATCTTACAGTAAGGAGGTATCATAACCCTGTGATCGAATCCTTGAAAAGGTTACGGAGACATGAAAAGGCAAGAGGAAGCCTGGATATATCTAAACAGAGAGGTGGCCATCGTCCTGCCAACAATGGGTCCCCAAGTAACTCTAGATCGCCAGAAAGAGCCGACCCAGATTCATCAGAATCCTCGTTTTCCTTGCTATCTGAGCAGGACGCTCGTAAAAGCTACGATCAAAGCCGTGTGCCTCGTTCAAGCAAAGATGCACAGCTTAAGATGGAGTTGTTGAAGATTTGGAACAGTGGGTTGATAAATGGATCAGAAAGTCGCCAATATGGACAGGAACCGTCAGAATCCGGAATGGAATCTTTGGAGAGAAGGCTTGTCCCCCTTCGGCTTCAGGCACAGCAAACACAGCGCCAGTTATTGGCGGGCGCAAGAGATCACAGGACACAACGGGTCTAAACTGGTGTTTTGTTTTACTTTTTTTAAACATCTTGCTTTTATTACTTTAATGCTGGTGCATCATAAACATGCTTGTCTTGCCCATAGTCTTAATTATGGTTTTCGATATTCGACTCTGGTTTAATGCAACTAGCAATATATAGAGGGATGGGGAATAAAGTCATGTTGAACGAGAGATAACCCAGGCGTAATTTCAATACCGATTAGATAGGAGGCCACTCGATCCTGGCCATCAGATATAATCTAGGACTGTAAAATATGCCTTCGATTCTTATAATCAATCCAAACTCATCAAAGTCGATAACAGAGTCATTGGAGAAGTTACTCAGTTCATCAGAAGCATATAGTCCCAGCATTGAGTACCATTATTTTACTGGTCCACCAGAGACTTGTCCCACAGCGATAAACGATGACATAACGGCCCGCCAGTCAACAGAAGGTTGTGTTCCTGAATTGAAAGCACTGATACCAAGTCACGACGCTTTCCTGGTATGCTGCTATTCAGATCATCCTCTTGTTATATGGCTTGAATCACAGACCGGCAAACCAGTTCTGGGAATCTTTCAGGCCAGTATGATCTACAGCTCGCGCTTGGATAATGGCAAATGCGCAATTATAACAACTGGAAAACAATGGGAGGAACTGCTTGACAAAGCGACGCTGAAATTTTTCAAATCAGAAACAGTGGCTGAAAAGCACTTTACACGGACTTACTCTACGGGGCTGGGTGTTTTGGAATTGCACGAACTGAGCACTGAGCTTGTTTTTGCGAAAATTGGACAATGCGCAAAACAGGCCGTTGAAGAAGGAGCTCAAATAATTTGTCTTGGTTGTGCTGGAATGTCTGGATTGGACAACGCAATCGTGAATGCGGTTGGTCCCAATATCAAAATTGTGGACGGTTTTTTGGCTGGGGTTACGCTTTTACAAGAACAAATAGTCCAATTATTAAGAAACAAATAGATTCATTCATATAAAAATATTAATACTAATAATATGTGCTAAACCTCTAACATCCTAATACAATGTAAAAGAGCTTATAGTCCCATTCTTGAGAACCTCCCAAACACAACCGTCATCACCATACAATTTACTTTGAGACCACTCTGCCTTGTTACTGTTTCTTCTCTCCTTAGATAGCCTTGTCTCTTCTTCATCTGGTTTTAACAAGATACGGCCAGTGGTTCCCTTTCCGTTCTCATCTGTGACAATGTCGCCATCCATTTTATCAATGAAGATGTCTTCATCAGTCTCGCTCTTGTCGTCTTCGTCATCGCTGATCAACTCCATGCTGCTGCTTGGGCTATTGTCTTCTCTGTCCAATAGCATGGGAAACTCAGTAGAGACAAAGTTTTTAGAGATCTCTTCAAAGTAGAGCTCAGAGTTGACGACAATGGTCTCAGAATCAGAGACTTTCTTGGTCATGGACCATCGACATTTCTTGTACTTTAAAAATGAGGCAGACGATGGAGCATTTGTATGAATGATAATCTTTTTGACACAGGGAGGAGACCGATAAGTGTTGAAAAGAATATCAAACCCAGACTCAAAGTAGTTAAAAAAGATTCCTTCATCTTAAACCAAAATTAATATGTCAGAAAGACAAAAAAAATGTTCATGTACTCACCATCTTCTTCTCTTTTAATCACATTATCGGAATGAATTAAAAGTCTCGAGTCTTTCTTTTTGTAGCGCTCAGATGGAGGTCCCAAGTTAACAATTATGTCCTGCATTGTTGTTGAGCCCAAGCAAACAGTGTACTCTTTTTGTCCATTCTTATGATACAAAAACTTGAAAGTGGTTTTTCGTTTGTTAAACTATTTGCACCCAAAAAACTTGGTGGTTAGTAGACATGACAAAAAACAACTAAACGATAAGATCTGCTTACATTAATGTCAACCACATCAATGACAACAAATGGCAACTCTTCTGCGGAAACCAAATCCAGCGAAGTAACCTTATTAGTTTCGGTGTTGAATATCCATTCGCGTCCTTTCCGCCAGCTGTTACCCTTGAATATTGCTAGCGATTTACAGACTGGTCCTTGCGATGAAGAGAGATAATTAATGAATTCTTCAGAATCCGAAGCAGGTTCTACTTGTTCAGCAAGCTCAAAAGAAAACCCAACACCCTTAAATCATCAAAAATTAGAAATCTGCACATACAGTTTTGTGCTGTTCCGCAAACTTCTGTCACATACTGGATAAGAAAGGATATACGTCCTTTTGGAGGAGAACCACTCGCCTGGATAAGCCGGACTGGTCAAAATGGAAAATTATAGGTTAAAACGTGTCAACTAATTCTCAAAGAACAGATGTGATCTTACCCAAACACTTTGTTGTAGATCGTCTTGAAGCTCGGCCTGCCGTGCTTCCTATATGTACAGAGGAGGTTAGATCCGGTCCAGTGTGCAACAATAAAACCGCAGGAAGGGCCTACCCCAGCTCAGTGTTGTTATAACTGATTATCATCTTGCCCCATTCCATCAATTCGATGAGACGGAGTCGTTGCTCGATGGCATCAAAAGTCAATCGTAGTCCATTGGACTTTAACACAACGATGATCGGTGCGTTGAGTGGATCAGAGGATGAGTAGCAAAACTCTATGGAAGGGAAAGCTATACGATCAGATCTGATTCGGGAAATTATTGAATAAAGAGACGCCCCGAGTTCTTAAAGCGCAGGATGACATGTTAGAGTAAGAGAATCTCCATGATCTGTGTCCGATAGGGCTTAACTGGGTTGAGGGAGAGCACTCGAGCTCCTATTCTCCAGTACACAGGACCCAAGACAGACAGAGTAGATGCACCTGTTATACATACTCAGAAATCCAAGAGCGATTCCTGGAAGAAGAGTTGCAGTATGGGTGGTTGTCGTTGTTGTGATACTCATCGCAGAGCTATAATGTTGGGAGGAAAGACAAGAGAGAAGGAAGTGAGAGATAAGAAGTAGCTCCAACTCCACAGTGCCACGCTCTCTTTCTAATGCTCACACACCCTAAAGAGCAGAAAGCAGCATAGCAAAGGTTGGTATATCTAAATGTATACAACTAATGAGCCAGACCATCTAAACAAGAAATACTCAAAGAAAAGTGGAGGCAGCCTGACTATTCACCGATTCTGATGACTCCCACCCTTGATGGTTCACACGCTGCTCATCCAGTTTTCCGAAAGCAAGACCAAGCACTCGTCTAATAGGCAAACCCTACATACCATTTCGGCTCGAGAATATGCTGATATCGCCTGCCACGACCCCATCCGGCCAGCTTCACCTTTGCGAATGCTTTCTATGTTGACTGTTGGCTTGTTACCGTCGGGCTCATCGCATCCAGAACACAAGTCGGGAAATGGTACAGTTGCTAGCTTATGTTACCCGGACATTTTGAGAAAGAAATCTGAGGAGCATCGGAAAGATATGGGCATTAGCACGAAAGAGATTCTGGTCAAAGGGAAACATGAGCAAAAGGGGAAAACTGAGCAAGATATTCAAAAGCAAGCTACAACGGTCATCAAAGAGCAAAGAAGTTTCAGACAGTAGTGAGAGTAACTCAGACGCAGAAAGCGAACACCACGAGTCAACGACCGAAACCGCGGCAAAAGACGACAAGAGCAGAGGCATAGAGGAAAATGCCGATTTTATAGGGTTTGATTCTTCTTCAGAAGATGAGGAGGATACGTCAAAGAGAAAGCGGTCAGAATACAGCGATGATTCGGACAGCGATAGTAGTTCCAGTCACAAGGTCCAGAAAGTTTCGCCCTACCCTTGGATAAAAGATCATGATCATTCTGAGCAGCGAGAAATAGGAGATTGGCTGACCTTGGAGATGCTCGACTTTATAGCATACATGTCTCCATCTCGGAATGAGATAGACATGAGAAACAACGCGGTGAAAGAGCTGAAAAGAATCATAGAGACGAAATGGCCTGATAGTAAGCTGGTGGTATTTGGTTCATACGCTACAGATATGTATCTTCCCGGTGCGGATATCGATACAGTGGTGGTCTCTCCAACTGGAAAATATGACTCAAGGAACTATCTGTACTCGCTGTCAACGACGTTAAAAGCATCGGGGATTGCGAAGAAGGTAGAGGTTATCGCGACCGCGAAAGTACCAATAATAAAATTTGTTGAAAAGACAAGTAACGTCCCATTTGATATATCATTTGAAAGACAAAACGGCATAGAAGCTGCTCAAACAATAAGAAAATGGTTAAAAGAAGTGCCATGCTTAAGAGAACTGACGCTGATTACAAAACAGTTTTTGGCTGCAAGACGAATGAATGAAGTCCGGACGGGAGGACTAGGCGGATACTCTGTGATTTGTATGGTATATTCCTTTTTGAAGATGCATCCTCGGTTATCGACTATTGCAATAGACCCTATGAAAAATTTGGGTGTCTTAATGGTCGAATTCTTCGAGCTTTATGGCAGGAATTTTGGTTATGATAATGTCGCAATTGCAATAAACGAAAAGGGACACTGTCGGTATCTACGCAAACAAGCCGTTGAGGCTTTAAAGAATCCAAGGCAAGTCTTTTCTTTGGCCATTCTAGATCCAAAGGATCCCACAAACAATATAAGCAGAGGATCCTTCAACATACGCAATATCAAAAAGGCATTTGGTGGAGCATACGACTTACTGACAAGTCGATGCTATGAACTACACTACCAAACAGCAAGGCAACGAATGGGCCAATCTATTTTGGGCAACATTATAAGATTCAAGGGGCCAGAACGTGATTTTAACGATGATAGAGACCTCATCGTCAATGAATCTGCCTTACTGTTAGAGCATACCATCGATATTCCAGAGGTCAACGA
Organism: Alloascoidea africana; assembly: GCA_030581615.1. Classification (NCBI taxonomy): domain Eukaryota; kingdom Fungi; phylum Ascomycota; class Alloascoideomycetes; order Alloascoideales; family Alloascoideaceae; genus Alloascoidea; species Alloascoidea africana. Next base: position 25,090 of record JAKTTT010000077.1, on the reverse strand, counting down.
GGTAAAAGCAGGCACAAAGATTCCTAGTTTTATAACTTTGGATGTTGCTTCAGATGACGCAGAGGATAGCAATGCCCAAGTTGAGATTGAATCAGACTCTGAGTATAGCCCAGAGGCAGACGTTAAGAAACCCATGAAACCAGTCGTGGTAACTATTGATTCAAGTGACTCTGGAGAGGAGGAAGATTATGTTCCAAAGCTCTAACAAAACAGGGAATACTAATGAGGCTATTCGTGTACTATTATGTTGTATGTGTATGTACCCAGTTCGCCATCTACTCACCATGTATATTCATCATAATCTATCTATATCGTCAAGACCAACGGTATGGGTATCATTAAATGCCCAAACCGCATCCCCTGTCCTATCTACACAAACGCTCATCAAAAGAAGCTTTCTCTGCTCTGATTGCTTTCCCATTTTAGCAGTTCAAGAAGCCTAAAATTAAGCTAGGAAGAGGTCAATGCTCAGATATACACTTAATAATAGTACACCTGATACCAGAGTGCTGAGGGTTGTGCTTGTCCTCCCGATTAAGCCGTTCACTAGGAGCTCCTTTTCTGTTTAAATCTAAAGTTTGATGAAAGGCTCTTACCTGATTACTTCCTTTTCTACCTCCTATGCAAAATTTTTAAAACATGACTATCTGGCAGCCAGCAACTTATCTACTGTATACATCAGCACATGCGTATATCTGAGAACAAGAATCAGGTTTCAATGGGTGAAGTTTAGGTCACGTGTGTTGCTTTTGTGAACTAAAACAGGTTGAGCGTCCTCTTCTTCTCTTTTCCCATCTAATGCAACTGCTTCTGCTATTTAGCTAGCAATGTCCTCTGATTCCGAAGATATTCCGTTGATGGCCCGAGTAGCTTCATGTAAGTAAAGTGTCTTAGTTGATTCCATGTAGTACTCTTATCTGACTGCTCGTTGTTGGTTTCTTTAGCAAAAGCTAATTCAGTAAGTCCTCCGCAGACGTGTTTAGCATGTCATACCTTTTGAACAGATTGTATCCCTTTCATCTTTTGAATAGCTGTTAACTGGTGAAAATCAGGATCAAAACAATTCTGATACTTCTGCAACTTCAGATGATACTTTGAATCCCCTTTCTAACGGCACTGGGAAAACGAAGACCGGGAAAGTTTCCCCTGCCAAAAGGAAAAGCACTGGGAAGGCTTCAGATCCTCCACCGACAAAGAAAGCTAAGATAACCGCAGGAAAGAGTAAAGTGACTGCAAAAGCCCAAAATTCCAAACCAAAGGTGAAAAAAGAGAACGGGAAACCTGGAGCAGCACTAAAGGCAAACACGAAAAAAGAGAGGCCTGTTGCTAAAGTTAAAAAAGAGGATTCCACTGCCATTAGCACAAGTGCCGAACCTGAAGATGATGCTGCCTATAGATGGTGGGAGTTGGAGAATCACGATAATACTATAAAATGGACCACCTTACAGCACCAAGGTGTAATGTTTCCGCCCCCATACAAACCCATACCTAAACATGTCAAGCTGATTTATGATGGAAAGCCTGTAAATCTTCCTCCTGAAGCAGAGGAAGTGGCTGGATTTTTTGCAGCATTGCTGGAATCTGATCATGCAAAGAATCCTGTCTTTCAGAAAAACTTTTTTGAAGATTTTTTGAAAGTACTTGAAGAGAGCGGTGGCTGCGACACGAAAATAACGAGCTTTGAGAAATGCGACTTTACCAAAATGTTTTCCTATTTTGAAAAGGAACGTGAGAAAAAGAAGGCCATGTCGTCTGCTGAAAAGAAAAAGTTGAAACAGGAGAAGGATGAGCTTGAGGCTTCGTTCAAGTATTGTATAATGGATGGCAGAAACGAACTTGTAGGCAACTTTAGGGTCGAGCCGCCTGGTCTGTTCCGAGGAAGAGGTGCACATCCAAAAACCGGAAAACTAAAACGAAGAGTTCTTCCTGAGCAAATCACCTTGAACATCGGAAAGGAAGCAAAGGTTCCTGCTCCTCCTGCTGGACACAAGTGGGGCGAAATTAAGCATGACAATACTGTCACTTGGTTGGCCACGTGGAAAGAGAATATCAGCAACTCTTCTAAGTATGTATTACTTGGGCAAAGCTCAAGCCTGAAAGGAATGAGTGATTTTAGAAAGTTTGAGAAATCTCGACAGTTGAAAGATCATATAGAGGCCATCAGGAAGGATTATAGAAAGGAACTGAAAGACCCTTTAATGCTTAATCGTCAAAGAGCAACAGCGACTTTTTTGATTGACGTTCTTGCTCTCAGAGCAGGCGGAGAAAAAGGTGATGATGAGGCAGACACTGTCGGTTGTTGTTCATTGCGATATGAGCATGTTACCTTGAAACCCCCCAACACAGTCATTTTTGATTTTTTGGGTAAAGACTCGATTCGGTATCACCAGGAAGTGGAAGTCGATTTGCAGGTGTTTAAGAATCTCAGCATTTTTAAGAAACCACCAAAGAAAAATGGCGATGACATTTTTGACCGATTGGACCCTTCTATTCTCAACAAGCATTTGCAAAACTACATGCCGGGGTTAACTGCAAAAGTTTTCCGTACGTTTAACGCAAGTAAGACTATGCAAGACATGCTAGACAAGATCCCGAACGAAGGCACAATCCAAGAAAAGTTATTGAACTTCAACAAGGCTAATCGTGCAGTCGCCATTTTATGTAACCATCAGAAGACTGTTAGCAAAGGGCATCAAACCTCGGTTGCAAAAGCTAATGACAAAATTAAAGAAATTATCTGGAATAAGATTAGGCTAAAGAAGATGATGCTTGTTCTTGATCCTAAGTTAAAGAAGAAGCGTGCTGACTACTTTGCCGACCTTAATGAATTATCAGATGAAGATGTTGCCAATGTTCATAACATTGTACTGGAAAAGGAGCGCGAAAAGATTACAAAAAAGTTTGAGAAAGACAATGAGAAACTAAAGGAGGAAGGACAGAAGAAAATGCTCAAGCCAGAGTTGATGGAGAGATTAAAAGTTGTTAAAGTGCTTGAAAAACAATACAAGAAGGAGCTGAAAACGGGAAAAGTGGAAGAGGTGAAATCCAACGCCACCGTGGAAAAATTGGAAGCCCAGGTTTCAAAGCTTGAGGAGAGAATCCACAATATGAGACTCCAGCTTCAGGATAAAGAGGAGAATTCTTCTGTAGCTCTTGGAACCAGTAAAACAAACTATATTGACCCAAGGCTGACAGTTATGTTTTCCAAGAAGTATGGTGTACCTATTGAAAAGTTGTTCCCAAAGACGTTACAGGAAAAATTCAAATGGGCTATTGAATCTGCTGATGAAAATTGGAAATTCTAAGCTTGTATGTATTGCCTACAAGATTTTGTATGAGTACCAGAGTAACTGAAGAACTTGTATTAGATTTTAAGAGTTGCTATAGTTTATAAACTTTATCATGTTTTCTGTTGAAAGCTACCGAAAGTGATTTCGGAGCAAAACTATTTTATTCTATCAAAATGAGAAAGTTGATTAATTAAACTGATTTAGCCAAAGAATAGGGTTAGTCTTGAAACAGTTTCTAGCATAACGGTGAGAGGTATTGGTGTAGATGGACATGCAAGAAAACCTGGAGAAGGCGTGAAAAAAATAAATGAGAATAGAATATTTGCAAACATGTTTCCATGGCTTGAGTAGATCAATAAACAGCGGGTCAATTTATAAAAGAACCTGATTCGTGCCTTCAGAGAATTGCTGTGGTGTCTAGGACGCTACGACCGTTAACAAAAAAAAAACAAATAGGAACAGTCCTTGCAAGTCATTGACATTTAAAGCATTCCTGACGCTATGTTATTTTAAACTTGAACTGCAATTGGGACTGGGATTAACTAGAGAATGATCAAAGCTAGAGATAAGGAAAACAGTTCAAACTCAAGCGAAAGCAACTCTAGAAAATGAGAAAGGTGAACTGATGAGCATATTATGGCAGTTAGAATTAAAGATCCAAGAGAGGACCTGCTTTTATTATTTCCAGGCAATTACTTAACACTCGGATGCCTTGGTGGTGTTGCGTTTTGAAAAAAGCGAAAGTAGAGGATGCATCTGGAACAACTCGACATCATGTCTAGAAGCTCTAAAAAAAGGAATGACCAAGTGCCCTTGTTTAAAAAACAGACGCTTTATTTTGTTGGTTTTAGTTTGCTTTTCCTGTTTTCTTTTTGCCTTCATCTGCTGCACATTTTTGAACTCGCCATCAACTGTGCTTGACTTCTGGTAAAGTCAAGGTTCAATTCTAAACCTCTAGTTCTTTAGTTGCAGACATACTGACCCTCTTTTAATAATACTTTAATACGAATAAAGTAATTCAAGATGCTAAATTTGATGGATTTTGATCTGGGAGTGGAAAACTCCATCTCCAGCTCAATACCGACAACGTCTACAACTTTACCAAAATCGACAATCTACACATTTGTAGCAAAGACTGTTACAACCTCATTGGCATCATCTACACCGTCACATTCTGTAGACCAAGGAACAAATATGGACATGAGTTCTGGGGAGGAATCTGACGGCGGAAGTGAAGATTCGGTATCTTATTCAGCTCCAATGGGTACTGGCATGAACAGTTCATCTATGATAAGCGATTCCCCCAACATGAATAACTGGTTATCGAAAAACTACAAATCCATCCCTGTTGTATTTGAGAAGCTGTCTGCCAAAAATGGCCAAACATGTTTTGGCATATGTGTTTTGTTATTCGCTGTTGCCTTCCTTTACACAAGCTTCAGTGTTTTATTGCTTTATCTAGAACAAGTGGTTTGGCAACCTCCTAGCAATCAGCCTGGGTATTTTAACGGTGATAATGAAAGTGCAAGGACTAATACTATGACAGATGACAAGACTTTCGCGGAGCAAGCACAACAGCGTCACGACCAATATCTAAGATCAGGAGGCGCGTTTTACGACGTTTTTATGTTTAAACGCGAAGCTGCTAGATTTGTGATCAATTTATTGAGCGCTATGTTTGGTTACATTCTTATGCTGGCTGTAATGACACAGTCTATTCCTTATTTTTTTGCAGTTGTCCTAGGAATTGCTTTTGGACGATCCTTCTTTTCTCGTATTGAAAGAGGATTTCGTCTTAACGGATCTCTTAATTGTTGAGATTTAACACCTTTTTTAATAACTATGGACACAAGCTCTTGAAGACACTCATCTCCTGATACGCCGCCTCTAATGCAATTTGGCTGGACATTTTTCTTTTTTCTAGAGTAGAGCTAACAATAACGAGCTTCCACTGCTCAGAAGAAGTAAGACGGTTGCCATACATACTCTTTAATTCTCATTATAATTCTATATCTCATACTGGCAAGATGAAACTAGTTGCTTTTCAGAAAATTAAGCTTAACATTATTGATATAAACTGGAGGGGAAAGATTTAAGAGTTCTGGTCAACATCTGCTGGAGGATCCTTTGGCTTTTCCTCCTCCTCCTCTTCCAGTTGCTTAACGGATTTTTCTTTCAAGTCCTGATATTTAGAGTGTAGCTCAACTAAAGACTCCACAGCACTCTTGTGATAATTCAATTGGGCTTCTACCAACAAAGTTAAAAGATTAATGTTCTCAGCCGGGTTGACAAACCTTTTCATGGACTCTGTGGAAATGGCAGTGGCGGCAATCAATTCATCCTCTGCTGTTTCAAGCTCCAATCTTAGAGCATCCTGCTTATCAGGTTTTGTGTTCTTATAATGGAAACGAATGGTGTCAAGGTCAACTCGAGCATTTTCAACCCTTTTCCTTTTAGCGTTCACATCATTGAGTGAGATTGTGAGATTTTCATGTATTTGCTGGTTGAAACTGGTAGTAATGATATGATCTTGTAATAGGCGCGCTTTTCCTATTGAATCTTCAGTAGATGCCAGGTTATCCAGAGCTTCAGAGAAAAAGCGTAAATCTGTTTCAGTAACATCCCTTGCTGCCTTAGACGCCCTCCCAATTGCATAATTCAAGGTCTTGTGCTCTTTCTCAATTATATGGGTCTCCGAAATTTTGGGTGGCTCTAAAGACTCTCCTGATACTTTTGCTTGTGAATCTTCAGGCGCCGGAGCTGAGGAGGCCAGATTTGGCTTAGGAAGTGATAACTTTCCAGCGATTGTTTTAGAAAAGTCATTCCAATTTTCACGCTACATGTCCATTAGTATACCATCCCGATATTTTAGATAAATTGGGATGCAAGCCTACCAAAGTTGTGGGGTAATCGTAGCCCTCAATGCCATAAACAGATCTGATAAATTGTTAGAAACTGGATTTAGTTGCAATCATAAGGACCAGATTCTAACGCTTACGTCACTCCAACTAAATTCTTGTAGGCGATTTTGATCTTGTCGACCGACTTTTCTAACTGCAAATATTCTGGTGGAAGTTGGCTCTTGATGCGTACACGTCAGTAAGCGTTAGTCTATTCGCTTCCCTCCTGGTTACAGAAAGTAACAATAAGATAGCCAAGCTTACCAGATCATCAACTTTGCCTAGTTTCTCTTGAATTAGAAAGGTTGTTCTTTTAGCCAAAGGACTAAATGTATCTTGGATTTCTCTAATGCCACCGTTTATGCCCTCTGGCACATTGTTTGCAACGCCTTGTACTCTCTCAGAGAAGGTTTGGAAGCTTTTGCCAATGTCACGAAATGCCATTCTATAATGCTCCTTGACAATGCGAATGCTGAAAAAAGTTTAGATAGTTCTCTTGCACCCAAAAATGGAAAAATAAGGGAACAATGTGTAAAGAACTAATCATCATATGCTGATGCCTTACAGATGTTTTGCGATGGCATGTCTTCAGTACACCCGTACACCCTGTGATGTGCTTAGTTCCTGCTTATTCGAGGCCCGTAAGTTTTAAGCACAAACTGTAGGGAAAAGCCTCACTCGCCATGCCATGTGACATGGCACAATATCTACAAAACGCAAATGACCCGAACTCGACGGGCCCAAATATATGCTTTTTTAACTATGAAAGCACCCGCTCAAGATGAGAAGACCCACTTTATGTATCTCCATGGCTACGCCACACCTCCAATTTGCACCAGCCTCGGCCGCCACACCGGTCTATGCCTGTTGAAATATAAAAAGCATTTTTTCCTCTTCCCCGTTCACTATAGACACACCTTGGGAAACTTGCAAGAAGATCCAGACCAAGGTAAGAGATATAAAATCGGTCTTCAAAGCGATTGGATTTGCGACTAATCAAGCACCAGTACAGACTGAAAATGGCCCCGTCTATTGAAGAGAGATCGAGATCGATTTCACCGGCGACGATAAAATCGAGCTCCGCACCCTCCTTGCCTTTCCCTTTTGGAATCCCAGGAGATGTTAACTCTGTTTTTGGCACCACAATTCTAACTGGTCAAACGCTCGTTGAACAGGCGTTGTACTCGATCGCTAGCCATATTTTTGCGTATGATAGTGAAACATTTGAGATCGGGAACGCCATTTCGTCCTGGAAAAAATTTGATATAAAGAATCCAACAGGCGTTATTCCCGACTTTACAACGCTGGAAACTCGGGTCGGTGCCGGCTCAAGTGTACTTGGATATCTTGAGAGCATCAAAGAACCTTCCTCTTTAGCCACACCAATCCTTGGGGTATCTTCCGTGTTGAAGTATTTTAAGCCTACCTTATCACAGTATTTGCCTGCGACTGGAAATCCAGTCCCGTTACACTTTGTCCTTGGTGCTATTGATTATGACCAAAAATCTCAATCACTGGTTACCGACTATGTTAACCCTATAAATATTTCTCGGGATCTTGGGTTGAAATTGGTACTCTCTTCATCGTTTAATGAGGCCCAACATATGTCTGTTTTCTCGTCTGTTTTGTCTCAAATTTCCCCGGTTGTACAAGTTTATGATGGTGCAAGCTACTATAGAGAAAGCGCTACTGTTTCGAACATTGTTCATCCCGGATTAGTGTCTGATGGATACCAAAGCTTGATTGGCCAAGTTGATGAGTTTAAGAATATCCAAAACCCGCAGCTCCAGACTCTTGCCGTACTAGATGCCGTTAACAAGGAATTTAAAACAAACTACAAACCCTTCGAGTATTCTGGACATGCGCAAGCTGAGACGGTTATTGTCTCTTTTGGTTCAGCGGAATCTACTCTTGCAACCCAAGTTGTAACCAAGCTCGCTGCCATAGGTAACAAAGTTGGTGCAGTATCTGTACGCATATACTTTCCGTTTATCGAAAGCGAATTTGCAGCACTTCTCCCTTCCACAGTGAAGAAGGTTATTGTTCTTGGACAGGTTGGATCAGAGTATGAGGTCGTTGACTCTGCTGCTCATTCCTCGCTCTTCACCGACGTTACAGCAGCTATTCTGTTGACACAAGGCTTTGATTTGAGAACTATTCCTGCCATTGTTGAGCACAAATATAGTAGGAATGGATCATTTGCATTTTCTGATCTGGTTGAACTGTTCTCACCAGAACATAATATTACAAATACGACAACTGCAAGTAGTCAAAGTTTTGTCTTTTGGAGCATTGACGATGAACGTAAAACCATTGATGTTCCAAGCAAGTTGGCTCATACTTTGTCTTTGGATAACAGTAGCCTCAATATTGATTATACAACCACGTTTGATAACGTTGCCTTGGTAGGCACGGTTCAATCAGAGATTCAAATTTCACAAGGCAAACCCATCCCTACGCCCTCTCTTCCGGTGGAAAATGCAAATATCGTTGTTGTTTCTTCAATCAAGATTTTATCCGAATTCGATGTGTTGAAAAATGCAAAGGTGGGGGCTTCTGTACTATTGACAGTTCCTTTCAATCCAGAAGAAGCCGATGAAAAATTGCCAACAAGCTTTAAGCAAGCAGCTGCTGAGAAGAATATTACACTTTATTTGCTTCATCATGATGCTATTGGAGAGCATCCTGAAACTGGGGGAAAGACTGAAAGTATTGTGGAACAAATTGCCTTTTGGAATGTCATTAGACCTGAATTAGGCGAGACTATTGCCCATAAAGTCTGGCTGGCCAATGGGGACGATATAGAATTGGTTGCTTCCATTTTGGTTACTCTTGGACACAAAGTTGTGGAAAATGCTCTCAAGAAAGTGGATATTCCGGATTCCTGGGCTGAGCAAGCTGAAGTTGAAGTCAACGCCGAGGGAGAGGCAGACGCAGAGGCAGAAACAGAGGCTAATGAACAGCAGGAGGAACAAGAAAGTCAAGTACTGCTTGCACATGCAGTTCCTAGAGCTTTTGGGTTTATTGATAAGACTATTCCCGAGCCTGCTTTGGCTGAGGTTGACCCTTGGATTCTGACCGCTAAGAAGTTGGCATTCCAAGAGGCATTTGGGGTTGAGAAAGACCTTAGACCTGATCTCCCAGTTAAGAACTTTGTTGTGAAGGTCAAAGAGAATCGCCGTGTTACGCCTGATTATTATGATAGAAACATTTTCCATATCGAGTTTGATACCACTGGCACTGGTTTGAAATATGAGATTGGAGAAGCTTTGGGTATCCATGGTCGAAACAGCGAAAAGGGCGTTCAAGATTTTATCAAATTCTATGGTTTGAATGCAAACGATGTTGTAACGATCCCTTCCAAGGATGACTCGGAAGTATTGGAAAGCCGAACAGTATACCACACTCTTTTAGAAACTTTGGATGTATTCGGCAAGCCTCCTAAACGTTTCTACGAATCATTGGCAAAATTCGCTACAGATGAATCCGAGAAGAAAGCACTTGAAAGGCTGAGCACGGCTGAAGGCGCAGAAGATTTGAAGAAACTCCAAGAAGTTGAGTTTTTAACATATGCAGACATTTTTGCAAAGTTCAAATCTGCAAGGCCTAGTTCTCAGGATTTGGTAACTCTTATTGCGCCTTTGAAACGTCGAGAATACTCTATAGCATCTTCACAAAAGATGCATTCAAATGCCGTGCATCTGCTCATTGTTGTTGTCGATTGGGTCGATTCCCAAGGTAGACAAAGATTTGGACACTGTTCAAAATATCTGTCTGAATTGAAGGTTGGTCAGGAATTGGTGGTATCGGTAAAACCCTCTGTTATGAAACTTCCAACTTCTACAACTGCGCCTATCATTATGAGTGGACTGGGAACAGGTCTTGCACCATTTAAGGCTTTCTGCGAAGAGAAGCTATGGCAAAAGCAACAGGGACATGAAATTGGCGAAGTTTTCTTATACCTGGGAGCCCGTCACCGAAAAGAGGAATACCTTTATGGAGAAATCTGGGAGGCTTATAAAGATGCTGGAATCATTACCCACATTGGTGCCGCTTTTTCAAGAGACCAACCTCAAAAGATTTACATTCAAGATAGAATTCGACAATCCATGGACAAACTAGTTGATGCATTTGTTAAGAAGAATGGCTCTTTTTACCTATGTGGACCTACTTGGCCAGTTCCCGACATTACACAGGTTCTTTCAGATATTATTCAAACTGAGGCCAAGGAAAGAAATGTCTCTGTTGACACGGCTAAGGAAATCGAGGCTCTCAAAGAGGCTGAGAGGTATATTCTGGAGGTTTATTAGATAGAAGCTAGAATGTATTTCAGCATATAGACTGTTCAATGTCATTTGATATTAGTCAAACTAGTAGGAGTTCAACTTTTCTCGGTGCTCAGCATGAGGGCGTCTGTAACCGCTACACTATATTGCCTCGCATGGCAACATTCGGGGGAAACGTAAAAGACGATTAAATTATACGAATACATGACAGTAAATTTTGTATTTATAAAGGTGGCATTGGTTATGGTTCTAGATTTAATCCTTGGTCTTCTGCGTACCTCTAAGCAGACCTGTTCTTCTGGCAGCAATGAGACCGGCCTTTTGACCGGGGACAGCGCCTCTGCTTATAGTAGAGGCCTTACCGATATGTTGATGGTTACCACCACCATGAGGATGGTCAACTGGATTCATAGCAACACCACGAGTCTTGGGCCATGAGTTTCTCTTGACCTTGTACTTGTGGAATGCACGGCCAGCTTTCAACAATGGCTTATCAATACGACCACCTCCTGCGACAACGCCAATAACACCTCTTGCGTTTGAAGAGACAATCTTCTTGGCACCAGATGGGAGCTTAACACGGGTCTTTCCTTCGTCCAAATTGTGTCCAATAACTGTAACGTAGTTACCAGAGGTTCTTCCTAGGGCACCACGATCTCCAGCTCTTTCTTCAACATTGGTAAGAATGGTACCTTCTGGAACAGCGCCGAGGGGCAAGATGTTGCCAACGTTCAAGCTTGCCTTCTTTCCAGCATAGATGAATTGTCCAGTGTAGACACCCTCGTTTGCGATGAAGGTTTCTTCTCGGAGCTTGTATCTGTAAGGGTCGCGGAAAACAACTTTGGCTAATGGGGCACCTCTGCCAGGGTCGTGAACAATTTGCTTAACTACTCCGCGGATATAACCATGACGTTCAGCGTAGTCGAGACTTCTCAGCTTTGCAGCACCTTTTCGGAGCCTGGTGTGGGAGGTGAAGATTGAGCCTGCACCCTTTCTCTGATTTCTAATAACACGACCTTAAGAACAAAAAAAAGCATTGATATATTAGAATCGATCATTCATTAATTTCGAAAACGTGTATAGTGTGTTGTTTTCTTTTCAAACATACCCATCGCGGTTCTTGATCTTGTTGCTGATATTCGAGAGAGGGCTTTTGGTTGCAGGTCAGTTTTGAGTGGGTACAGCGGTTTCTGACAAATCCCAAAACGGAAATCGCAGGCATACAAGTCCTAAAAGGCTGTTCAAAAATACCCTTAGGGCCAAGCCCTACTATTGTATGCGTTTGTGTGTGTTAACAACTTTACACCCATCTCGATGTGTGAACATCAGGCGACGGAAACCACTTGAACCATCTCAAGGTTGTCTACTGGAGTGGGACAATGTCTTGGTCAGGATTTTGGAGTGGTAAAGGACAAGTTGCTTGTAATTTTCTTGTGTAAAGGTGTGGACTTTGGACTGCCACAGATTAGAAAACTCGACCAGGTCGACAGTATCAGATTATTATTTAACGACCTTCTAAGGGCAGTAACATTTTGGTAAAATTTAAAGTATAGATGAAAGTACAAGGAATCATTAGAAGGATTGAGAGATTTAAGCCAGCACAGATCCAGGCCTCCTCCTTAATTTGGAGATGAGGATTCACTTGTGGCTGGTGGAGAAGTAGTAGGCTTCTCTTTGCTGAGTCTTGTCATCAGATCGTTTACAAAGTGCTTTGATTTGGTTGCATACTGCGCAAGATTGGATGAGGAATGGTTTCTAGAGCCTCCATGAGAGTGGAAATGCTCGTGAAGTTTAGTCGACGAAGACTGACGCGAACCCAGAGGTGAATGTTTTGGGGTAGCTTTCACTGAAACGGGTCTGTTCTTATTTGGAAGAGAATCCGGATGATAACTGGGAGAAGGGAAAGGATGGAACTGATCGTAATGGCTGGAGTATGTTTCTAGTTTAACACCCCCGACTGCTGAATTCTCTTTCATCTTGTTAAGCGTAGATTCTGCTAATTTGTCGAGATCATTTATATCCTTCAGCATTGGCCTATACTTCTCTTCAAGCGCTTCGGGAGATAAGGATTTCAGATCTGTTCCGGAAAGCGTATGGATCATACTGAAATTAGCATCCAGAAGTTCACTCAATCTGAGCCATGCCTTGTTTGTTTCCTCTTGATTTCCCTTTTTTTCTTCGGCAAGACATTCTTGAGAGAATCTTAAAGCAGTAGTATGAAACTTTTCGAGAGCGATTTGCAGCTGGACGATATTTGATGACATTGATGATTAAGCTAGAGATCAGATAGGTCTGGGGAAAATAAGACGGCTGTCAGGACAGACTTTTTATACAATTTGTCTGTACCACCTGGCTCTCTAGATCTCATAAATGACGCTAAAATAATCAAAGTTAAACTAAAGTTTTGGGTAAAGCGCCATTCCAGGTGGGAAAGAGCTTTTGGCAGCGGGTGGATGTGATTTCTACACTTTAGAGCAATATTCAATAGAAAATCACCAAAGTAGAAGGTGAAAAGTATTGAACATTTTGCTTCATCAGTCTTTGTCAAGCGGATTTTTTTTTTTTGGTTTTCTTTTGAAAACATCCCTGGCGATGATGTATAAAAGACGTTTTCTGTCTATCTTTAGGGTTTCGCTTGCAGAGGGGCTAGTTTATTGGCATTTGGCTTTGTGAGGCTTTCGACGTATTATTCGTGGAGTTAGCTGGCGCTACAAGGCCGTTTCTTCATCATTTGAAAGAAATCTACAAGTCATCATGGAATTGCCTTGTATTTTGCATCCAAAGAATCGGCCGTGATTTTGATCGTCGCATTTGTGCTCATTCTGTTTAACCGGTCCACTTTGTGGCTAAGCGGGAAATGCAATTTCTGGAACAAACTGTCTAAAGGTGGTTTTCTTTACACTTTTCAGCCATTTTTAAATCTGTTTCTCTACATCGGGTTCCCCGCGCTGGTTATTACAGAATACCCGTTCGCAAACAGCTAAGAAGCAAGGATTCTAACGCGGTTTTACACAGCCAAGCCAGATGTCGTGTTTCTTGTATGCTATTGACGGATGGGAGAGAACGAGCTTGAGCATTTCAATCGAACTGCAGTAGGAAGATATACGATAAATAATTGTTCAACAATGCCTGTTCCAGCTATTTATAAGTATTTCTTATCGGGGAGCCGAGGCCCAGGAGTCAACTTGCACGGCCCCTTATTGTGTGTGGACTAGCTTTTTCCCATTTATGTATTTGTGAAATCATCAGAAAATCACGATGCGTGGTGAACCGGTAGAAAAAACGCATCAAGGGCGATTATTTTTGAACCGTGGCCCAGTCTCGCCATTTCTACAAATCTACAGATGTATATTTCCCTATCGACAAATACGCATCCCTTTTTTATTAGTTATTACTATTGTTTTTATTTATATCAAACTTTTTGCTAAGGTTGGTGGTTTACAAGGCTTTCCGTGCAAAGCATAAACAGGCCAAAAACCACAGAGCAATCAGTTGCATTAATTACTGAACATTAAAAAAGACAAAAAACCATGAGCTTCAACAGTTTTTCCATGTGTATATAATTTTTATGTAGAACGAACACAGTGCACGAAGATAAAAAAATAATTTGCAGATTATGATAAATTATGCCAAACTTGTCAGGACACAATCTTTTTCACCATAATTAGAAGCCAAACCCAAGGATAAGGGAAGCCGCGACCACTGCGAATGGAACAAAGTAGCTTTGAGATGGGAAAGTGAGTGGAACTGTAAGGCCAGCGCCGGCGTCTGTGGACTCGGTGGCGGATGATTCAGCATCATCGGTTGCAGTTTCGGTGCTCTCGTCATCTGTAGCGGTTTCAGAGTCTGTTTTTTTAGATCGCTTGGATGTAGAAGTAGCAGAGGTGGAGCTTGAGTTATCAAAGCGTGTGGTGTTGGTGGTCAAGGTAGGAATACCAGTGACAGAGCTGAAAGAGACATTGGCAGAGTCTGTAATCGGGAGGATAGTCACCTCACCTTCAGATTCCTGAACGCTGGAGGAAACGATGATCGAGCCTGAGGAGGCGGTCTCTGAGGCAGAAGCTAGACTCTCTGCAATGGTCTCGGAGCTCCCCGTTTGCAAAATGGGCAAATCCCCAGCATTCTCAGACGCAGATCCCGTCACCACTACTGACTCTGTAATGTCTGAGTTCGAAGGAACACCAGCGGCAACACTGACGGAAGCACTAGCTTCCCCTTCACCGCCCGCAAAGCCAATAGATGAAGTGAGAGTAATGACTTCTGCGTTGACAAGTGCAGCAGCCAAGGTTGGAGTAACGATCGTGGAGAATTTCATTTTTCTTGAATCCTAGCTATGAGAAAGGGCAAAAAACCAAAAATAAACAGAACACAAATTAGAGAATTATGGCAGTGAAGAAAAAGAAGAGAACAGAATTCGATGGAGAGCGCGGTGCTTCTTTATATATGGGCTGTCCCTGTCCGGGTCCCATATGGAGGAGGTTATGCGCCTTCTTGCTCGGGTCCCCCTGTTCGCGTTCCTCCAGCTCTTCAGCTCTTCATCTCTGGTGCAAGTTACGTGCTGGATTGCAGATCCCGCGGGCGGCTCTGGTGTTCTGGATACTCTGGTGTTTGGTCACTTTTGTCGGCCAGCCAGAGCCTACAGTAGACGAAAGTCTCTAGGCCAGGAGCTACAATATTATGGCAATTAGAGACTGGACCGTACCTTCCAGCGAGACTCCATCTCCCCTTGGCCCAACAGAAGACCAAAGCGTGACGGTGTTTCCTGGTGGCCAAGGCTGCTTGAAATTTGTGGCCGTTCTCAAGAGGTTTGCCTGATTTACGTTATTCAATTGCGGACCTAAAGGGGTCCCCCAAAATACATTGGCATTGGCATTGGCTTTCTAGTCAACATTACAGCTGATGTCGTATTGCTGTTATTGGAGACACTCGATTTGAAACTTGGACGCACTGGCTTATTCTGAATTAGAGGCTAGTTCCTCTGTGCTCAACCGCTCAAGATTGTGGCCATTTGTGATCTTCTAAAGTTTTCATTCAAAGCACTTTAACAAGATTCAGTCAAACAGGAAAGAGAAAGCTGTTTTTCAACGATCTTGTAGACTAGCCTGATGCCTTATCGTATCGTTTCTGACCAGTCGTCGATAGAAAACGCACATGGAGCGAACTGTCGTTTTTAACCACATTTCTTTTCTTGTTGTTTCCATCCCTTTTCCTAAACAGGTTTTTAGAACCTTGCACTGTAGACATACACATTTTCATAAACATGCTCCCCGTTTATCCTTGTGTGCTCAACTTACGGTTTTTGGCTTTACTACGTTCTCGGCAGAAGAGAAACACGAAGAATTTTTTTTCTTTGACCTTCTACATGTCTGTTAACAAGGCCATATACCATCTTCTATTCAATGGGCAATATAGGCAATGCATCTTGATTCAGTCATCTTTTAGTATGGTGTGCTTAGTGTTGAGATACAGGTCAAAGAATCGCTGATAAAAACATCCTTCCCATTCCAGGACGATAGAGGCAGCTGTCCTAGGCCACAAAAGCGCATTACAAGTCACGTAATATGAGCAATGTAAAATTCTCTAAAACTTTAAAGAACACACAGACGAAGAAGGGCGCTGGCGGCTCTTATATAGATAGGACCTAGCAGCATTTTGTTTCTTTATCCAAACCAGATGCTGCCTAGGGTACTGGTGTGTCTCACTGTGCCTCTGCATTTGCTGTAACTACACACATCAAAGAAACCGATAGAGATAAAGCACCATTTGCTCTTTAAAATACCAGGAAAGTGGAAAAAGAAATGTCTCTATAAAGTCCGTCTCATTTCAGCCCAATTGTTTTAATTTATTTTACTTCAATATTCGAAAGTAGTCTTGTGACCGATAAGACATAATGTTGCGCCGCAGCAAGACAAACCTGCTTGAAGAAGTGAACTCCATAGACGGCTCCACCTACGGTGACTTTGAGAAAGAGCCCTCAATATCGGAAGGAATCAGACTCAGAAAAGACGTCGATGGAGATTTGGCTCTCCAATACATCGACAAGACTCTTGTTTATGACAAAGAAAAGGACAAAAAGTTGTTGCGCAAAATTGATCTATATGTTGCATCGACAATTTCGATCCTGTATGCTATTCAGTACATGGATAAAACGACAAATTCCTACGCTTCGGTGATGGGACTGATCGAGGACCTGAATATGAAGGGCAACCAGTATTCGTGGACAGGAAGCGCATTTTATATAGGATACCTTTTCTTCGAGTTCCCAGCGGTAAGACTTTTGCAGCGGTTCCCACTTGTCAAGACTCTAAGCGTGTTTTTCACTCTATGGGGGGTTGTTCTATGCCTCCATGCGACACCTAACTATGCTGGCTTCATTGCGCTGAGAACAATACTGGGAATGCTGGAGTCCGCAGTCACGCCAGCTTTCGTCATCATCACGGGTCAATGGTATCGCAAGGAAGAACAATTCTTCAGGACGGCAATTTGGGTTAGCTTTAACGGGGTTGGGGGCGTTATCGGTGCTGGAATAGCATATGGATTGGCAACGCATAAGGATATCTTCCCAATTGCTGCATGGAAGCTATTGTACATTGTTATTGGGCTGTTTACCATCTTCATGGGAATATTCCTGGCCTTCCACCTACCTGATGTGCCATCCAAAGCATGGTTTCTAACCGATGAGGAAAAAAAATTGGTCGTCGTAAGGATCCGAGACAACCACCAAGGATTTGGAAATCAGCATTTCAAAAAGTACCAGTTTTATGAAGCATTGGTCGACATTCGAACATGGATTTACTTTTTGACCGCTTTTGCCTCTTGCATCCCTAATGGTGGAATGACAAATTTTTCATCCATCCTGTTGAACCAAGACTTTGGCTACTCCAAAACAGAGGCCCTCTTGATGGGGATGCCTAACAACGCAGTTGAGTTTGTCTTTATACCCTTGATCGCTGCCACTTACAAATTCATACCCCACAGAATGGCAATCTCCATTTTTGGCATGGCTGTGACGATAGGAGGAACTTTTATGCTGTCGTTTGGAACTCAAACCGGTGTAAAACTCGCGGGATACTATATCTACGCTTTAATGCCAATAAACATGATCTGTCTTCTCTCCTGCTTCTCCGCCAACACCGCAGGGCACACCAAAAAGGTCACAGTCAACTCGATCTACCTCATCGGCTACTGTGCAGGCAATCTTGTCGGCCCTCAAACTTTTAGAGCTGACCAGGCTCCTCACTACAGTGGCGCCAAAATCGCAATCTCTGTGTGCATTGTGGCCACTTTCCTGCTGCTATGCCTTATCTACTACATAAATTGGAACGAGAACAAGAGACGAGACCATCACGATGCCCTCCATCCAGAAGAAGCGGCAGATTCCAAATACGAAGATGTTGAGTTTTCAGACTTGACCGATTTTGAAAACCCCAGGTTTAGATACACTCTGTAGTCACTTTTTTTTTTCTTTCTATTATTTCGCTTTTGACTTCTTCATAGCCTTTATATCTACCACGTGACACGAATAGAAGAGATACCCCGGATGGGGACAAACACCCGGACATCCGCTCCTTGCGAACTTAACTGGCGCAACCCTCTGCCACCAGATAATATATATCGTATCCTTTATCACTGGATGGTTGCGGACTCAAAACCACTTTTAGAGCAGGGCGAGGAGGGGCTGTCTTCCTTGAGCAGCGAAGATCGGACTCGGAAATCGGATCACGAGGACGTGGAGACGCATCCGTCACTTTCTATCAAGAACCCGTCATCTGGATCCAAATCACCTGCGACTATTGCGTACGATTCGTTAGTATTTTTGTCTTCCCATTACCACCAAAAGAAAGTCGGAAAAGGGGGTTTCCATACGGATTAAACCAGTCCACTAATGATCATATTCTAGTGCTCCTGGGTCCTTTTCCGTAATATCACCCATAAATGGCAAGTCGCCCGATCTTAAAAGCATTCTCGAACAGTTTGATCCTTTAACCATTGGTCCCGCCACAACTGCTTCGCCTCCAGGGAAGCTCAAGAGCACATTTCAGTCAGGATGCAATCATCACAAGGATAGAAGCAAAGATAAAGAGATTCAAAATGCTGCGAATTCAAATCCAGTTACCACCAGACCGCTCTGTTTGGAGGCTGACGAAGATTCAAAACTGCAAACCACATCCACCTCAGCAGAGCCCAAATCAAACCCCAATACAATTGAGGTAGAACCTATGCGTATTGACGAAAAACAGTCTTTCAAAGAAGAATCATCCGATAATACGCGACAAAAGCAGAAAGACCACGATGAAATACCCACTTTCGATTTTCAAAAGTTTCTGGAGCAGTTGAGACACAGAAGTGCAGATCCGATTGCAAGATACCTGAGAAGCTTTCTCCATGAATTTAGCAAAAGATCGTGGACTACAACAGAGCAAGTCAAAATAATTATGGATTTTCAAGAGTTTGTGGCGCCCAAAATGCAAATCTGTCCACCTTTTTCGTCTATGGATGCACATGAGTTTGACAATGCTTTGGAAGGCATGGAAAAACTAATCATGAATCGGCTCCATTCGCAAACCTTTTCTCCGGAAATTGCACCAGAGAAAAGAGATGATAGTCATGAAGAGGATGTCATTCGGGATACCGTCTTGGAAGAGAAGCTTCAGTTGTGGAACTGGGTAGAGGGCAAGCATCTGGACCTTCCCGCATCTTTTTTGCACAATGGCGATGCCTTTGTGAAACTCGCCAGCGAAGAGCTGTTAAAGATAAACAACTATAGAGCACCTCGAGATAAGGTCATTTGTCTACTGAATTGTTGCAAAGTTATTTTTGGTCTTTTGAGACAGTCAAAAACCGAAGAGAATGCCGATGCTTTTCTTCCAATACTAATATATATCATTCTGAAAGCACAGCCGAAACACTTACAATCTAACATCAACTACATTAACCGGTTCAGAAATCCTGAAAAGTTAAATGGTGAGGTTGGATACTATTTTTCTTCGATCCAGGGAGCTGTGGGTTTCATTGAAGGCATCGATAAATCCTTCCTTAGTATTTCAGATGACGAGTTTGAGAAGAATTTAGATGAAGCCGTAAAGCAGCTTGCAGAACTGAAAAGGGCCAAAGAGGAAAAAGAAGCAACGGAGACAGAAGAAAGGCAAAAGCTGGTGAAGGAGAAGAAGGAGCAGCAGCAGCAGCAGCAGCAGCAGCAGAATGACAAAAGAACGGCTCTACTTGCTCCAATAGCTAGACATGGGCGAACAGAACGATCAAAATCACCGCACTCTGGATCGGTTACTCCTTCATCAGTGCTTATAAATTCCGCAGGTTTTCTCGCCAAATCGATTTCTACAATGTTTCAGAATGATAATTTGGATCCCAATTCTCAAGAGACGCCGCCATCCTCTTCTTCCCCTTCACCCCCTGATGACGAAACCGAAAACTCTTCTTCTACACGCACGGGTAGGCAACCCAGAAAAGAAGGCTCTACCACATACTCAATGGAAGAGTCAGCCGCGAGACAAGCTTCAGCAGAAGAATATGAAGCACAGAGATTACAGCGTCTGGAACATGATAACGTAGTAGAAACGCTAAATCAAATGTTCCCAACACTCGACAAAGAAGTGGTAGAAGACGTTGTTCGTTTAAAGCAAGGAAGAGTTGGCGCTTGTGTCGATGCATGTCTTTTATTGGTAGAATGATGAAATCAGGAAAGATCCTGTGTTTTGATCTATTTTCCTGGTATTACCCTAGTCAGAGGTTTTTGTTTTTGATTTCCTCACTCCCACTGTTTCTCTATTTTTTGCTTTCTTTGGACATCATTATCATATATCATCATCATCACGCTAAAGCTTTTATTTACAATTTATGATTTTATTTATTCTATCCGGTAGAAACGTTCGTACAAGGATAACTAGATTGTTCTTGTTGTCTAGCCGCTTTAGATGACAACGATACAGATTTGATATTCCACATCAAATATTGATTGACACATGGCGTTTTAGAAACAATTAATTGTCTTCATCATTCTTTCGGTTATTAGTTTTTTTCTAAAGGTATGTGCTTATTTCAATATTGTAAGGCAGCTTGTTTGGATGTATGGAGCCTTGGGGACGAATTGCTGATTGTTAAAAGAATTCATGCATAGTGAATTGAGGGTGTCTTGAAATGCATTTTAAACACCCGATATCAATCGTTATGTTCATCAATGGAAGGTAATACCATTTCCAAGTTTTTTTTTTTCTTTGGCGCCTTGGGAACTCCAGTTCTGGAAGAAAACTGGTATTGTTGAAAGTTGGTGAAGGGATTCTGACTAGATGAAGCTTGTACACGTCAAACAATTTTTCGTTTGAGCCTAGATATATATACTGCTTTATAGATCGAACGAATTAAGATTAACCCAATTCTGTGTAACCACTTCATCTAATCAAGAACCTAGGCTAAAAGAGAGAAAAAAAAATTGAGCCCTTCGCTGCATTAATTTCCAACTGTCCAAAAACATAGTTAAAGCGAGGAATGAACTTATTCGTGGATCATAATATTAAGCTACAACTATACTATCTATCCTATTTAGATCTCTTACAATCGTAATTCTTGAAGTGCTGTCAAAGTGAACACTGTACTTGCTTTGAATCCTACACTTTTTCTAAAACAAATCAAAATAAAAACCGAAGTCATGCTCAATTTTTTTTCTTTTTCAAACGCTTGTTTATCAAACGAACCGGAAAGTGTTTTATACTCTTCTACAGCATTAAGATAAAATCAACGTAGAAAATAGGTCTGCCTGAATGACTGACGGACTGACTGAAGAGATAAGATAGAAAAATAAAACAGAAGAAAATAGAGAGGTATCTCGAAACTAAGGGGTCAGGTTACTACTTGTCTCATATTACACAACAGTTACAGGCTCGCAACAACAACGAAAAAAATCATGGATTTCCAGGTATTTGGCCCTGCAGTTTGGCTAGTTGATCCATAATGTTTTGAACCTGATTTGACTGCTGACCACTGGAAGAATTGGTAGTCGCGCCAGGATATGGATATCCTCCAATATTTGTGTTGCCAGTACGGCTATTGGAAAATGACGGAAGGGAATTATACTGGTTAACTCCTGTGTTAGAGGTTTGGGTTTGTGGATAAGAATACAGTTGCTGTGGAGCTTGTTGCTGTTGTCGTTGTTGTTGTGATGGCGGTTGTGGCTGTTGGACTAAAGCAGCCACAACCGATTGTAGAGTGTTAGGATCTAAGTTTTGGAGAGTATTCAAAAGAGCATTTGGATTCGCCAACTGAGGCGGCTGTTGTTGCTGTTGTTGTTGTTGCAATTGTGGATGCTGTTGAGTTTGAGGAACTGCTGGAAAGCTACTACTAGCACCATATCGAACTGAAGGGGTGGACCCATAATAGCCAGAAGAAGCATTTGAACCTGAACTGGTGTCATATTGTTTATGCTTGGCTCTCACCATCAGTTCCACCGCTATATTCAACTCAATATTGAGATATTCATCATAATTCACACCGCCTTCAGACTTTCGTTCAAAAACTTGTAAGTTCACACAGTTTCTTCTCTGTGAATTATAGTCCAGAGTTACAACGCCCAACACGCCCTCATAGACAAGCTGATGTGTAGCATCTTGAACAGCAGATTTTGTAGATATTTCTTCCGATTCAGCCACAATATTGGCACTCGTAAACGCATTGGTAACATGGTGAACAAAACTCGGGTCGAGTCTATCAAGAACAAAAATTTGGCATTCAGGAACTTCATCTCTTCGAGCTCCCCTCCGCATGCCTCTTCTAGGAGATCTCGAGCGGTCTCTGTAACCACCGCCACCACCTCTTCCACCTCTGTTTTTCAGACCACGCGCGTTTCGACCATTGTCACGACGTTTATTGTTTCTATTGGGAGAAGGAGAGCGCGGTCGACGACGGTCTGATTTCTTAGCCGCCTGCTTCTTTGATATTTCCAATTCTATTCAAAATGTAAAAAGTTAGTATTAATACGCCCAAGAGCATAAAAAAAACAACCATAAAAGACTTACGGAAACATTTCCCTCCTTTCACAGGTCTTGTAGATTCAATTGCGATTGCGTTTTCACAAGCGTGTTCTTCGAAAAATTGGATAAAGCCATAACCATTCTTCATGGAGATTTGGGCAATTCTACCATACCTGCTGAATATTCGAAATAAATTTCTCTTTGTGACAATTGAAGGTTGAAGGTTACCTACAAACATTCTAGTACGACCGGGAAATTTATCCCAATCCCCAGATGCGACATATTCATCTTCAGTATCTAAATATCTCTGGAAGGCGATTTCTTCTTCTGGAGTAAATGGAGCGTCAAGTGTAGCGTCATCCAAAGGGGGATTAGCAATAGCCAAAGTGGCGTATTTGGGGTCTAGACGAGGTGCTTGTTTCTGAGCACCAGGCTTAATATTGGAAGCTGGAGAAAGCGAAGCTAAAATGCTTTGCAAGTCAATACTGCTACTTGGTGGTTTTGGAAGTCCAGCAGCATTGGAAGGTGGTGATGGTAATTTTGGAGGCTGCTTTTTGGTTTCTTGCTCGGCGGATCGATGTTTATCAGCAGAGGAAACTAGGGCAGACAATACTGATTGAAGATTATTTGTATGTACAGATGTTTTTGGAGCCTTGGATTCCGCGGTCACTTCGTTTGGAGAAGGCGAAGGAGCGGAAAAAGCCAAATTTTCTGGATCATAATCACTATCATCGTCATCATTATCGCTTTTGTCCTTATTTTTATCTTCTGAACCCGATAGCTCCTTATCATAGGATTCTTCCGTTTCTTCTTTGGGCTCTTCTGTTGGCACAGAAGTCGGTATGGTTTCTGAAATCTGAGCTTCATCAGGAGATGGGTCAGTAATGGGATCTCCTTGAAGATTTACGGTGGTTTCGACAAAGGGCATATCATTTCTTTCTTCTTCTTCTTCTTCTTCTTCGTCTTCATTTTTTTCTTGTAGTGGATATTCCTCTTTGGAATCAGTTGAAACAGCACCTGTGGTATTACCATTCGGCTCAGTGGCTTGATCTTCAAGCGCACTTTCCTCGCCATTATCATTAATAGAAGTATTCAACTCGTTGGATTGGGGAATATTGGCGTCAAGCGTAGCGGTCTCCTCCTCCTCCTCCTCATTGTTGTCGGCGTTGGTAGGAGCATCTTCTACAACTTGATTATTTGTTTCCATACTCGAGGACTCTGGGTCAACGAAGGTATTTGAAACATCATCTTCTTCTTCCTCAGAAAAGATGACTAAATTAACCTCTGGACTTTCGTCAGACATATTATACAGACAATATTATCACAATGTCGATATAATGCTGATCTCAGATGGCAAAAGTGTTGCGAAACGAAAAAAAAAAAATGAAGACAGGGTAATGACTAATCTTGTTACCCGGACTCCAATGCAGAAAAGGAACAATAAGTTCACCGTACAGACAAAATCAATCCCAAGGAATGCGCCCAACTCTCATCAGGTGCGATTGATGTATTTGGAACAGTACAGATACATCGCAATGGCTATTGCGCACCGGAAAGTTTTTGTTGATGGGCCTCGCGCTAATATTTGAGCTTCTAACAATCGCTGCCGAATCGCGTGAGTGGGGAGTGCCTTCTTCAAAGGGGATTCTTTGGGCAAGCTCTTTGCATTGTGTTTACTGTAATTTTTTTTTTGCACTTGTTTTTACAGATCAAAGATGGAAATTACTTCGGGTTTTTAATAGATAAGGCTTATATTCATCTAATAATGCTAGATAACGTTGCTTTTTTCTTCTGACTCGTAGACTAACCTCCAAGGGTAGGCTCTCAGCTTCACGACTTTGAGACAGAAGGAGACAGAGAAGCCTGCACATGGATGCAAATCGCGATTAGTGGCGATTTAATCTACCAAAGTAGAAAAAGGTTAAGGTTCTTTGCACGGTTATAGTAGTGGAAAGAAAACTGATAAAATTCCAAGTATTCATTCCAAGTATTCATTTTGTAAGGTGGCGAACAAGGAACGCAACGTGAAGATTCCAAAACAGAAATCTGATCTGTTATCGCGGAAATACTTCAAGAAACCCAAGCCTGTTCTATCGGTCTTGGCTCAGTTGGTGAACGGTACGAGGAGAGAATCGCCAGCGGAGTGGCCGAGTTCCACTCCACAACAGAAATGCTAAAAAAGGAGAAAATCCCAAAGTTTGAGTGTCGGACGAGTAAGAGGAGAATGCACGTTTACATAGTAAATAGTTTAGGCAGTAACGCAGTTCACATGCGAGCGGACCACCTTTCACAATTCTAACTATTAATTGCTTCTGCCACATATCATGTATTCAAATTCTAAAATAGCCAATCTCCTCCTTGAAATCCAGGCTATCAAACGAGACCCAAAACTTAGCATCCGGAAAGCAGCTCAGATCTTCTTTGTCACATATACAATCTTACGCGCCAGAATGAACAGACGGTAAGCTCGCGCTGATTATTCCTGCCAATTCGATGAGATGAAGTCTGCTAGAAGAGAAGACTCTAGTCAAGTTCATCCTTGACCTTGGTGCTTCATGATGTTCCCCCCGCCTCTCTAGTGTTGAAGATATGGCCAATCTCCTGCTCGCAGAGCGTGAGGGCTGACTCGTCGG